>JBBPNR010000853.1:0-15964 GCA_038091015.1 Boletus vermiculosoides
TATTCTCCATCAGCTCTCAAGAGACAACCAACTAACAACGAAAAAGAAAAGGTAGATAGACTCGAATGTAGAAGCTCTGGTAAGGAACATCCATCCCCACATTCACTACGAACCACGGCACCTAGATAAGCACCTTGGGGCGCGCTCCAGCTGAGCCTCCACTATCGCTCTGGGACCTGCGGTAGACTCCTGCAGAATGAAAGTATGATCAACGACGCAGGGGGACAATAGTGCGAGTCCGGAATGAGTTGAAAAGAAAAAGAAAGGACAAAAGAGAAGCGCGTTTTGTGTCGTTGGCTGCTGGTTTAGGGCAGGTCACAGGTCTGGACTTGGGAAACTGAATCATCATGAGCTGAAATTTTCAAGTAGGTACGAGTTGGAGGGTATCGTCTAGGTATGTGGACGTCTTGGCTTGGGCGATGCAAAGGTGAGGAAATATATAACCTAGGTGAAATATGTATCTCCAGAAGGAACGTGTATTAAAAACGAGCATAGTCGTCTATCAGTAACTTCTAAGTTGGGGGAATGCGTTTGAATAGGAAAACCCGATAGCAATGTGAGCAAAAGAAAAAGAAAAAGACAAGAAAATCTCGTCAACCAGAATGCATTGAATGAACTTGAAATAGTTTACATATCATATAGAACTGTGGTGGACCGTGAACCAGCCGAGGAGTTGCTTGGTGATCAGTTCTGCGTGTTTTCGTCATATCGTACACTGCGCGGGCGCGTCGAAGGAATCATGTGGTATATGCGGGTGGAGGGCGTCGTAATTGCAATTGCGTGTGTAGGAAGAAAAAAAATGAAGATATGAGTGTCGTGTAGAGCTCGTTCTTCGTGCAAAAGTGCGTATACTCGATGTACATCTTGGGTCGTCTAGAATCTAGATCTAGCGTCAGACGCCAGTATAAGGGGAGTTATAATGCATACGGACCGTAAGGCAGTTGTACTTTACCATCCAAGCGTCGAGTCGTCAACGAACGTCAAAAGGTTGTGTCGTGCAGTAGTATCACGTCTCAGATCAGTTCCAATCACTTCCCGAGGGGCGAATGACGGGGTGTCGCAGGTGGAAGGAGGTCGTCAATGACCCAGCTGTCTCGAGGAACGCCTCTGAGAATTGGCGTTCCAAAAACGTCGACCACTTCGTTCTCGAGTTCATGTTCGTCACCAGGCACAACATCTCGGCCCGGGGTTCTCGTCTCGATGTCATCCTGTGTCCCAAACGTCGTCGTACTGTACAGTCGATTCTTCACGACCTAACGTGAATGCGATTTAGCATCCGAGCTGAGATCGCTTAGAGGAAAGAGGACTAACACCACCGATAGGTCGCGAGTAATCCTCAAAATCCCTCAAACTCGCGTCACTACACCCTTGGGTTTGCAAACGGGGATGCAAGAGGCCTTCCGCAAGACGCGATTCCTCGGTAGGTACCGGTGATGGTGCGGACGCAAGCACGTACCCGGCTGGAAGTGGGGTGGCTGGTTGAAGCACCCCGGCACTAAGAGACACAGGCTTGGCGCCATGAGCATCACTTGTCGGTACTTCATGCTGAACTGGACGCAATTCTTGATGAGGTGAGACGTCCGAGGATACCACGTCTCCTACCCCAGAGTATAGTGAGGGTGGATGTGGATCAGGGTTGGAGAGGATGAATGAAAACCGTCGTCGCTGTGGCGTTGCAGCTTGTATCTGAATCGGAGGGGGTGTCGCTCGACCGGCAGCAGCCTTCTCAGGGTCTACATCCATAGAAGCCTTTGTCGGGGATGGAAGGTCCTTGTTCGAGGAATGAGGAGAGGGTGTATGTCCCGCACGACGGAAGCGTTCCAACAACGCACGAACGCCCGCGACAGGACTCCCTCTTCCCTGCTTCTCGTCCACGCTTATTGAAGTCGAAGTCGAAGTCGAGCTCCTTCGTCTCCAGTCCTTCTCTTTCATGCTCTGCTTTTCTCCTTGCTTTTCCTTGTCAGAAGCAGCCGAACCCCTGTCTCTCCATGCCCTGAAACTCGTTGGAGGGACTCCGAAGCTATGTTGATTGCTCACTGCCTTCTTCCCTGTACTTCCGCTGGATGAGCTCCCCGGTCTGCCGAACCCAAACCTGAACCCCTGACTATGTCCATGACTGTACGCGCTAGACAGTGCACCCTGGGACGAGACACTTCTGAGGACATCAAAACTACTTGGCGTGCCGCTCCGCGCATACCCATAGGACCCACTCCTAGAAGCAGTCCGCGCATCGTACGACCCTGAGGTATCGTGTTGGAAGGCGGAATATACGCCGCTAGGACTATAGATCGAACCTGCGGGTGAACCAAATGCAGATCCAAGGCCGACCCTGTTGCTTCCTGGGTCAGTTGCGAGAGTGGGGTTGACGCCACCAGGTGTAGAAACACCAGCAGACATCTCCGGAGTCACCTTTCCGATGCCCAGCAATGGTTCGTCGCTTCCACTTCGTGTCCTGGTGAGAGCGTCGACCGAACCAGAACCAGAACCGGAGCCCAGCGTCTGCGAGCGAGCATAATGCGAGTTATAAGATGGCGCGACGCTATATCCACCGAGCCATGCGGCTGCATCGGGACCAGGAGAACTTTTCCTGTGCGAGGCCATATAGTACGCAGAAGGAGGCGGAGCAGGCTGTGTTGTTTGATGGTAGGAAGGCGGGGATACGGGTGGAGGTGGTGACAGCGAGACCAAATATGGGGGGTCATCAGGCGAGATTGAGTGAAGGGGCAATGTCGGGGATGACGCTCGGGTAACATCGTCATCCCCATCTATGTCAGTAGCGGAATCGCGGTGAGACCCATAGACGCCTCCAGTACTCCCTCCTTCATTACCGCCTCCGAACCTTCCTGTCGAGTGCAGGGCGGCGATTATCCCTGCGTAGCGTTCTTCCATGATTGGTCCAGCTCGACTCGTGGAATTTCCGGCACCATGAGCCCTCTCGATGCCATACCTGAGTCCGTCCACATCGCGTACCTCCTCATCGAGAGGGCCAGGGGCGTGATTATCTGATGGGATAAGTGCAGCTTCTTGAACCAGTTTACGATGACGTCTACGAGCGCAAAAAAGCCAGAGAGCAGAAAATGCAACTGTACCGACAATTCCGAGCACGATCGCCGTGATAGTGCCTGGTGAGAGAGGAACAGTCCTGTGTGGTGGACCCCGAGAACCATCGGCGTGAATGGAAGTGATAACCGGACATATACCAACCACAATAGATTGTGTTCAAGAAATAGGTGGAAAATTGCCAGATAAGTAAAATCGAATGTGATCATAGAAGAGAGGGTCAGCCTAGGTCGAACAGATTATGACGACACAGGGGTAAAATGCAAACAAACGAGATAGGCATGAATTAGAAGCGTCAGGAAGGGAGATCCAATCAATAACATGATCCTCTCAGATCGCATATGAAACAATCTAGGACAAAAATAGACGGGGGAAAACAAGTAGTGCACTTACCTAACTACCGCACTTGCAGGCAATTCGGTGCTCAACACCACGCTCGAGGTGACAAAATCAGTGGTGGTTCCTCCTTGACCCGGAAGCACAGACGTGATCGTATAAGTTGACGTTGAGGGTGAGTTTAAAGGTGAAGAGGAAGGTGGGTCGACTGATGTCACCACTGTGGTTGAAACAACAACGGTGGTTGTCTCTGGTGTAGCGGAGGGACTCTGAGTTGTCACAGCCGTGGAGGATGGTGTGGACAAAGTGGAGACAGATAAAGACGGAAAGGGTGAACTCGTGGGGGGGGATGCAGAATAAGAGGATGCTGACGCCGGTGACGAGAACATATGAGCTGTTGAGGTTGTGGGAAATGGGGGAGTGGACGTCGGAGTGGAAATAAAGGTAAATTCTAGTGTGGATGATGAGTTGGTAGAGTGTGTGTGATAAAGATGGAGACAACAAAATTGCCGAGGACGAAGTCAACATTATCCGAGACGTAGTCAATCAAGATGTGAGTGAAGCAGAAACGTCGGAATCAGAGCTGAAAGCGGAGGAGTGTGGTAGGTTCGTACCCGCGCTGGTACTTGTCTCCGTATTTGGTCCCGACAAATCTGAAGTGAAGGAAACACTGGGATCGAGCTAGGGTCAGCGGTACGAACGAACGCCGACGGAATGTATCACCTTGAACTCGATTGGCTGAAGGGGGTAATGACACGACGCCAGTCCAAATAATAGGGATACCCAGCTGCACCTGAAGGCGGCATTGTCGGAAACTCAGAAAGCGGAGGTAACCGAGAGCTGGGTGAAAAAGAGGTATAAGACGATGGCAGAGTCGAGGACCGATCTGGCGCTGGGGTAAGGAGCGTGGACAAGGGCAGCGAGTCCGGGAACGGGTAAGCCCTGGCCGAGGGAATGTTGCGCGAGGTGGTCCCGGGAGCAGAGACGGTGGAGTTCAAAGTGAGAACTGATGGTTTGATGAACATGTGGCAGAGTGCATGTATTGTTAGATATACAGGTAAGTTGATTGACGTGTGTTGGCGTGAAAGACGTGAGTGTGCACAAAGTGAAGGAGTTCGTGGTGGAGAGAGAAAGAAAGGACGACCTGCTTGCCGATGGGCGTTGTCGAATTGGCGAGCGATGCTGTTAAACTCGAAGGCGACCCGTTACGAAAATAAGCGAAGTTGTACGACACGTCGGGGCCATTCAGGGTTTATATGTTAGGACACTGTCCTCGATCGTGCTCGAGCAGTGTTGCCCAGGATTGGAGACTATCTTGAACCGGTACGAGAATGAGAAGTGGGGCGATAAATAGGCGATTCCAACACAGCACTAGGACAGAAAAGCAACGGGTTCTTGTTCGCGAGCCTCTCTACAAGGCTCCGCGCTAACTTCCTCCTCTGTAGGTCCGTCGCCATAAATAGTCCGTTATAATCCGACTTGAATTCTTTGGGTCTTGTTCGTGCTCGTCGAGGCGACATCGGTGCCCATACTACATACCTGTTCGAGACGACGACGACGAGGATGGTGTCAATCCGCGTGCCCATGCGAAGTGCTGTATATCACGTGGCATCCGACGAACCCAGATAGGAAATGAAGGTATTGAGAGCGCTGAGCCCCAACGTGGTCGTTGTGCGCGACGACGGAGACATGATTTCCCTGCTTTGCACTGGTATTTGCCCACGCACACCCTACACGCCGAATTCATCAATGACGGTGCACCACAGCTCCACTGCAATCGAGTGCTGTCTAGAACGTATTTATGTCATTGTCCTGCTGGCAATATCGCCGGGTTCCTGAGTAAAGTGAACGATCCACAGAGCTTCCGTTTCATTCTCGAGGCGAAGAGTCTTTATGACTGTCGAGGATCCCGCGGGTCATCGACTCTCCCGGTGATGTCGGGTACCAGCCGCATTGCGGTGGGTATGACGCACTTCTCCTCCGCCACGTTCCCTCCTGGAACCTATTCACTGGGGACACGAGCTTTCCCTGTGCTCGAAATATGGCCCTCACACCCCGACCTTTTCGGAGAATGTCATGCAAAATCACATACTCAGCAGTATATTTCGAGAAAGACTCGGATGGCCCAGGTCTGAGAGATCCCGCAACACAACTACCCACACAAAGTTAGACCTTGTAGCTACCATTGGGACTCATCATATTCTTCCAAATTTCTGAGAGATCCGTAATCGAATGACACCAAGAATAGGGAGGCTGTCGGCATCCGCATGGCATTGACGTGAGTAGTTCCGGTACAAAGTGTAGCACGCTCCGGGCGCAGTTAATTATTTAATTATTTAAGTTAATTAACATTTTGACGGACTGGTTGGGCGGGTGGGAACGGCGGCGATATCCTCTAAAACCCCGGACCCGCCCCTCTACATAAATTATTTTCTGATCGCCCCCTAAGGCTAAGGATTTCGATACTTTGCTACGGCTGCAGTCATGGTACGCACCACCGTAGGTGAACGGTGTTAGATCTGAAGACGGACCACGGTGAGCACCGCAATAATATCGTAAAGTCTCACTAATCACGGGAGTTTTCGAGATGGGCCGGGCCACACAGGTTCATTGAACACAATGCGAAAAAAACAATGGTGATCATTTCTTTCGTACTGTGTTCAGTTGAATCCGTGGCGCCGCCGCCGCATCTTGAAAACTCGTGATCCGACGCAGTTGAGCGAGTTGGAGCGAATGCGGATGCCAAGACTATTGGCGGGGGCGATCGGTACGAGGTTTTGATCAGCGAAAGATCGATCAGCGGAAAGACAGGGGATTCTGAATTCAGCTCCACAATTTCTGCTCGTTACGGTAATCAACCATGCCTTCCTGTCCATCGTAATGTGACTTTCATTTTGCTCGACCCCAAACCTATCGCTATATAACAACTGTCAGCTCACGGTTTTCATCCTGCAAATTATTCCAGTTGCTCCATCATGTCGTCTACAAATCCACCGGTGAAACTCGGTCCCACGTATGGTGCTGAGCTGCTCGCTACCTGTTTTGCTGTTGCTTTGTGGGGTATGGCATGCATGCAGACGTAAGCAGCATTCCTTCAATCCACAACACGGAGGCACTGACATGGCCCTTTCGAAAGCTTTATATATTACATTCAGTGAGTAACTGTTCAGAAAGGCCTCCCTGATGCATGGAGACGACGGGTAACCTGTTCGCAGGTATCCGAAAGATCGATTGACCTTGAGGGCTCTCGTAAGTTGTCACCCTGCTCGTAATACCTGTGTAGTGTGGTTCAACGCTCCCACCAAGGTCCTGTGGCTCTGGCAAGTGATCACAACTAGAGGGCTCCCGTTTCATAACTTTGGAACAGGGTGGCGAATACAGTGCACCAAATTCTCAACGTGAAAGGAGGTGAGAAGCTCGTCTCATCCGGTGATAGCCTCGACTCCAACTTCCATGATAGTCTACGACTCTCAGATCGCCGGGTTCTGTAATTACCATCGAATCTCGACCGTGGTCCCGTAAGCCGAATCATTCCCGGTCCATGCATACTGATCTCAACAGAGCCCCAGTGAATTTTTGGTAGGTGTTCGAGGGACGCGTCGTGGTTAAGCACGCTGACCGACACATTTGCAGTGGCAGGCCTTGTGCACGGTATAGATCTCTCGCACCTTATATCCCCATTGATGCTCATCATGGAACATCCGTGCAGGCTCTCGTTTCTATATCCGCTCAGACGTTTTTTACTCACCGGATTTGGATATGTAAGTTGTTCTGTGCGTGCTTGGTGTCTAGCTCATCATTTCCCCATCGCAGTCAGTGGTAGACCTTGGTTTTACTGGGCAATCCTGGTATGTTAAGAAAGATTCTTGACAAACCTGGATTTGGCAGACTAAAAGGCTGCAATTGTACAGGTGCCAGTATGTTTGTTTGAATTAGGTGTGTCGTGAATGCGCTGCATCGGCTCGGGCGTTCTCTCAGCTCGTCATTCCTCCCAGCCGGAACTCTTGGTGAGTGGAAGATGCTCCAGACAATGCTTTACCCGCGACTCATTTCCATGCTATTAATTCAAGCTATTATCGCACTTGCGTATGTGTCAACATTTAAGATATCAGTTCTGTCACTCATCGCTAGGCAAGCACAATTACTCCCACGATCGAGGAAATGATCAGACCTCCAATATCGGTGCGCATTTGGGGATACCTACAGTCCGAGAATTACTCTCTGATGTAATCACAGGACCTCGCCACCGCTGTACAAGTTGTATCAGCTACTGCCGACCTGACAATATCCGCTGGGTTGATCGTTCTACTCATGAAGAGTCGCGAGTATATACACAGAGGGTCAGTTTCATCGATCCAACTCGGAGAGAACGGAAGAGCCTTACTCACGGCGACGCATGTATACAGGTCACGCTCCATTCTCCAAATGCTTCTCATTCTCACCGTCAACACTGGAATCTGGACTGCACTGTTTGCCGTCTTCACCTTTATTTCTGTGAGTGAATTTTTCGCATGCGTTACCCTCGGCAGAATCCCTCTGAGCGTCGTCGCCCTCACCTGCATCCTCTCCCCATTAAGATCCTCGCATTCAGTAGCACGCTGGTTTATGCCGCACTCTACTTCCCGCTATGCCCGCTTTACTGCAATACCGTCCTCGCCAATCTCAACGCACGTGATTATATCCTGGCGCACTCCACGGTGACCGAAGACGGGACGATTGATAACCAACGCGGACCGGTCTTTATTAATCAGGGGAGCACGTTTATGACGCAAACGGTGCGTGGAGTTTCATTCGACCAATAATACGAAATGTTGAGACTCAAACTTCACTCTCTTCCTTTTTCCGTTCTATCATGACTAAACGTCATTCAAGACGGGCCCACAACTCACTGTGCAAGTCGATGTGGACAAATCAGTCAGCCATGATGATGACGATTCGCCGCTGAGAGCGGAGGGAAGTAAGTTTGACTTGGAAAGGCAATAGATGATTGATGGTTTCAGAAGCAGAGGATGGAATATCTTTATAGATGCATACGTGTAATGATCGTCAGGATCTCGTTTAATACTGTCGTGTGGGTGGAATCGGTGTCCTTTTTGCATTCTCGCTCTATAGGTGGTTTTTGGCTACCTACCCAAATGCTTTTGATGCCCACTGCATACTTGGTCTCGGAGAACTGCCGGGTCTGTAATTACCCTGACCGTGACTGGTCTAGGGTTATCACGGTAGGCCACGAGGCAAGGCAAACATTGAAGAAAGTTATCAGTTATCAAGGCGTACCATCATGGACTGGCGTTTCACGTGTCGACGGGATTATGTGCTAAAGCGATGAAAGATAGGCGAAAGATAAAGCTTGAACATGATTCCGATAAGCCTCGGACGTACTCAAAGCATTGAACTTTACGACTCTGTGAGATCCTCGGCTCTCCATCGTGACAGAGAGGGCTGGATCGCGGATCCACTCGTTCGGATTTGCCGGAGGCGCGACTTGCTGCATGCAGTGAGTGCGCCACAACAAGTTGTGTTCGCTGCACGGATATGTGTCGACCGGATTGGCACATCACTCGTTTCACCATGGTCTAGACTGAGAATTCTATGTGGAGGTGCTGGAAACATTTTTGGATTTCGCGAGTAAGGAGCCCCTATCAGCCATCATTACAGCCGATTGAGAACACGGAATTGACCTCGGCAAACCGTCTCTCGTTGCCGGTCCATGCCGTAGTGTGGCTTCCAAATTAAACACCTTCGGAGGTTGAATCTGGGAAACCCTCGGCACGAGCTCGTCTCAGATCACCCAAGTACCGCGGCCCCGGCCTGCTCAAACCTGCAGCCCGTCGTCTTGCAATTTCATGGAACATCGTTTTTGGGGCTTTTCGACGAAGCAGGGATAATAAACCAAAGCCACCTACCAAATTGGGCAGTTTCAGTCGGAGATGTATATTTAAAGTCCACCCGTGTGCCGAAAAATTCTGGACCGCTGTACAACGCTTTGCAACTGGCCGACGATACGAAAAACAAGTAGCTTTGACGGAGACTGCGGTGAGCTGAGAGTGGTACTACTGTGGAGACATCCGATCAATTAAACGGTACCTAAAGTCTCCCATTCCAAGGGCCGCAGTCAATATTTCTAGGAAAGCATCCCCTCACCCTTGCAGCAAAGGTGTTCCGGCTTCGTGGCCATGGAATGTTCCATGGTTGTGTTCTTAGATCGGCACGGCAACTTGCTATGATTCCAACGTACTGCACTGCCATGGCGATTCACTCGATTTCCCATACGAAGATCGATGATGGGGTAAGCACCTCGCAGTCGGTTTTTAGCTTACACTCCGATGCGGCCCCCACTGCTGACTGCAGTACTCAATATGCTCCTCCGAGGTTGTATTTCTACTCACCGACGATTTACGACGCCAAAGTTGAGGGACCGATCGCGTTCGCTAACCGTCATATAGTAATATTATCCCGTCTCTAGTAAGTTTTCGGAATTCGGGCCTCCTGTAGCCTGGCCACAAGTTGCGAAACGTATTGCCTCACCTAATTGCCGAATAGGGTGAAATGACTGCCTCCGACATTCCTTGAAAGATCGATCGAACAACCCACTGTATCCGTGTAGGGTGCATGCACGAGGCAAAACCTGCATGGTCCATTTTCTTATCCACCGCGGTCCAGTGCGATAACGACGACATCCTGGGGGCAAATTCAGGCAATGTCCTGTCTACAAAGGAATTCTATTCAATGGTCACCTAACCTGGAGGGATCATTGTCTGCGTTTCCCCCCTCCCCATACTTATGTCTCGAGCTGGCGGACATCCTCCATCATAATCTGCTAGTAATGGTGCATGGCTTGATGTGACAACCTACCCAATAGTGACACAACCAAACATTCTCGTGAAAGATACACGGACGGAGGTACGATTTAACTGGGCGGGGCGGTGCTCGTTTTACGTCCACACAAGTAACTTCCTTTTCGCCGCTTTGGGTTAAGAAACACCACGCCTCATGTCGGTCATCTGGTGGTATTCCTCTACTCGAGTGTTTCATTATCGTGTCAAGCGTTCTGTCCCCCTAAAAGTAATAGACCCAGACGTCGACGGATATGGCGGAGGCCTGTTCGGCCAAGAGTATGATTTATTAGATTACGCGAAGTCTACCCGGACAACACGTTTCCACGATGTGACACAAGCACAATGACATGGTCTAGTTCGCTGATCCGGCAATGTCGCCACTAACGATTTGTGGAGAATCCATGTGAGACTCTGTTGCATGGTGAGAAGGGCCCAGACGCGAGCCTCAAGTTCGTGCTGAATTCAAGGCAGCGATTATATTTCCATGATAGCTGACCAGCTTCATGCCCGAGAAATGGTATCGTGAGTCAAAATAAGGCCGTTGCACCAATTTCGGTCAAGGCCTTGTGGTCTGCAGGTTCCAAACATCGAATCACGGAGAGGGGTCGTGGATTACATACATCCGAGGTACGGACCCAGGGCGAGGCATTCAGACGTCAGACCCCGTGGTTGAAAGATTCGGGGCACGATGCCTGGATGTGAGCAAAAATTCGAGGTCTGATCCTTGTTCCTGACAAGAACCGGCTCCCGGCCAATCTACTACATTAAGACTCCGTGAACGAGTCTCAGTGTAACAATGTATCGGCAGGTACTTCATTCAGTTCACCAACAGTTCTGATCTAGGCCCAGGGGTGCGGGCCCCAAACGCTGCATGGTTGGTCAATTGAATGTGGGAAGCAAACTTCATATTTACATAAACGAGTGACCATTCACATCTCCTGGTCATACGGCACTGACAGATTCAAAGTGGCAGCAAAGCTGGCTTGTAAGGAAGGAGTGCGTGAATCAATTCGTCCTATCTGGGCTCGACTCAGTATCGCTCAATACATGGTAGTTTGTCTCTACGATGACGTGGGATGGGAAACGCGCAGAATCAAATCAGAACAAGGTGTTTCAACTTATCCGTTTGGTATGAGACTACCTCTGATAAAAAAATATTAAATTTATTAGTAAAATAAAATTAGACAATATACGACATGTCTATCCTTTGCAATGCCGCTGCCAGTGGCTAAATTGCAGCTTGACATCGCATGAAGTTGCAGGAATGTCTCGCAAACTTACTTTAACTGCATCGTGTATCGGAAGCGGTTGGTCTTCGCGACGTGGGCTACTCGGGAGTATATTGGCTATCACCACAAAGTGCGAGTCGCCTCACAAAGAGTACCTACTCTGGGGGAAAATCTGCACTCTGCTTCTGGGAAAGAGAAGCTCGTTGAACCGTGAAAAAGTGGCTACTGGTGTAACATCCCTGTATGTAATTCCAATTGCAGAAGTCTTCTGATTTGTTTCATGCGTGCGTCGAATGACCTAGGTCGATCTAGGTTTGACTCTTTTGAGCACAAGCAGTGAGTAATAGTATCTCTAGCCAATCGCACTCGCTCGTTGTTTAAGATTTTACTGACTTCTCGATATATAGTTGTTGAGGGTTACGACCGATGCGAAACGTATCCAAGGAATGTTATCTTCCGAAAACCGCCGCGTGTAATTGCTGGACCCTGTCCTTGTCCCCGAGGATAAATGGCGAGGGTGATTGTCCATCTAGTGTCATTCTCTCCCCATCTATCATGTCCCAACCTTCACCTTTGCTTGATTCGCTTCAGCGAGCTATCGCCGATCGAACCAGGGAGGGAATGACAATATTCCGTCTCGACGAGCCTCTTCCATCCTATGCTCCCGATTTCTTTTCGAACGACTATCTGTCGCTCTCTACAGACCGTATACTCAGGGACAGTTTCTTGCACAAAGTGCAAGCAGCACCCCAGACTTGTTTGTTTGGATCCACTGGTCCCCGCCTTGGAACGGGGAACTCTGTAGAGCTCAATGCACTCGAGAAGGCATTCGAGCATTTCTTCGGATCCTCGTCCGCCTTGCTCTTCGCCTCGGGCTTCACTGCCAACTTGGCATTTCTTGCGACTGTCCCACAGAGAGGCGACGTCATCATCTCTGATGAGTTGGTCCATTCGTCCTGCCGAGAGGGCATCCGACAATCATCCTGTGCCTCCTACCACTTCGCCCACAACTCGGTAGCTTCATTCGAGGAATGCCTCCTCGGTGTCTTACAGAAACACCCCCAGATTAGTCGAGGGGCCTCCACAGTGTTCGTTGTGGTGGAGAGCCTGTACAGCATGGACGGAGACTTCTGTCCTTTAACAGAGATCGTGGGACTCGTGGAAGCCCTTGTGCCTGCCGGGCACGCGCACATTTTCGTGGATGAGGCCCACACGTCGGGAGTATGCGGGCCAAACGGGACTGGCTATGTCTCGCATCTAGGTTTGAGCGATCGTGTTCATACCAAGGTCCACACGCTTGGTAAAGCGTGGGGACTTTACGGAGGTATGTACCTTTGGAACATGTACATATCTTGGAAACTAACTCAAATGTGGCCCTGTTTCGCAGCCGTCGTGTTGACCTCACCGATCATAAGGGACTACTTAATTAATTTCGCAAAGAGCATCATGTTTTCGACATCGATGCCATACACCGCCATCTACGCCCTTGAATCATGCCTCGGTGTCATGTCGAGCACACGCGGCGAAGAGGTATGGTTGATTACTCCCATTGCGTACGCTCTCTAATTGAGAGCTTCTATTCTCATCATCGATCAATCATTCCAGCTTCGGCAAAGTTTAGATCGCCTGGCTCGTTATGCACACCGAAAGCTCTTTATTGCCCTGAGGAAGGTTCCTGAGACCATCCTTGCGCTAAATAAATCTGATGCAACAGTGGCGGTCTCTGATCGTGCCTTGTTCTCCCCCGTCATCCCGGTGTTTACACCTTGCGCGGGAAG
Source organism: Boletus vermiculosoides (assembly GCA_038091015.1). Classification (NCBI taxonomy): domain Eukaryota; kingdom Fungi; phylum Basidiomycota; class Agaricomycetes; order Boletales; family Boletaceae; genus Boletus; species Boletus vermiculosoides. Next base: position 13,243 of record JBBPNR010000853.1, read on the forward strand.
CCTGGCGAACTACCTGCAGCAGAAGGGATACGCGGTCTCACCGATGACCTATCCGATTGTAAAGAGATCCAGAATCCGAGTCATCATTCATGCAGGAAACACGGAAGGGGAGATCGATTCATTCATCAACGAACTCCTGGCTTGGGCGGAGCGACAAGAGAGTGTATTCTCACCTACAGTAAATGCTAGTGGCAGCGCGGGAGTAGGAGAGTCGTACACAGAGGCGAGAGCGAGGCTTTAGAAGCATGCGCAAGTTGCTGTAGGTATAAAGTTGGGTCAGCGGATGTAACATAGGGCATGACGTTTGATGGATTTCGTTCACATTGCTTGTAGTTGACATCTCTACTTTCTAACGATAACTTATTGTTTGCCGACGCTCTTCAACTGTGATGATCTGCCGTGGTTGGATCTTGTAACACACGGATTGTCTGCCAATGTCACTTTCTGATGATGATACGCTTCTCTTCATTTCTTCCCTCGAATATGATACTGTCAACACGATCACCTCGTCAAGATGACAGACGATTGGGGCAATGCTCACTATAATTCAAACCCCGCGTGGTCCCTTGTCTATTATGTGACCGATAAGACAAGATCAGAGTTGCTACAACCGTTTTGCGGAATGTTTACAAGGAGAATAGCTGTTGTTTCACTTGATCAATCTATTTACTATTTGTTGGTAACAAACCATGAAAATGAAAGCCCTCTGTATCATAGGCGCATCTGCAAAAAAGGAAAGTGGCTGTTGCACTATGTAACTACCAAGAGGTGTGTGCTCGGCGACTTCCGAACACTCACCCCAGTTGCGCTAGCAGGTGTCAGAGGTCCCCACTTTTGTTTTTCCTTTTCGAGCAAAGTTGAGGTTACTGCAGCCTTTTCACTGGGTTTGTGTCTGGTGCACATAGAACACATTTCTAGCTTGGTTCCATTAGCAAAGGGTCCCAAAACCACATCTGAGGTATGGACCCAGGGCGGGGTATTCAAACGTCAGATCCCGTGGCTGAAAGATTTGGGGCATGACGCCTGGAGTGAGCAAAATTTCGAGGTCTGATCCTTGTCCCTGACAAGAACCGGCTCCCGGCCAACCTACTACATTAAGATTCCGTGAGCGAGTCTCATCGGCAGGTGCTTGATTCAGTTCACCCACAGTTCTCATCTAGGCCCAGGGGTGCGGGCCCAAAACGCTGCATGGTTGGTCAATTGAATGCAGTAGGAAGCAAACTTCATATTTACATAAACGAGCGACCATTCACATGATGACATCTCCTGGCCATATACCACCGACAGATTCAAAGTGGCCGCAAAACTGCCTTGTAAGGAAGGAGTGCGTGAGTCGATTCGTCCTATCTCTATATGGGCTCGGCTCAGCATCGCTCAATACATGGTAGCTTGTCCCTACGATGACGTGGGATGGGGAACGTGCAGAATCAAATCAGAACAAGTGTTTCAACTTACCCGTTTGATATGAGACCACTTCATATATTGACATGTTTATCTTTTGCAACGCCGCTGCCAGTGGCTAAATTGTAGCTTGACATCGCATGAAGTTGCAAGAATGTCTCGCAAACTTTAACCGCATCGCGTGTCGGGCGGTTGGTCAGGCTTCACGACCCGGGCTACTCGGGTGTAGGTTGGCCATCACCACTATGTGCGAATCGTCCCACAAGGAGTACCTACTCTGGGGGACCTACTCTGGGGGAAAATCTGCACTCTGCTTCTGGGAAAGGCAAGCTCGTTGAACCGTGAAAAAGTGGCTACTGGTGTAACATCCCTGTATGTAATTCCAATTGCCGAAGTCTTCTGGTTTTGTTTCATGTGTGCGTCGAATGACCTAGGTCGATCTAGGTTTGACTCTTTTGAGCATAAGCAGTGAGTAATAGTATCTCTAGCCAATCGCACACGCTTGTTGTTTAAGATTTTACTGACTTCTCGATATATAGTTGTTGAGGGTTACGACCGACGCGAAACGTATCCAAGGAATGTTATCTTCCGAAAACCGCCCGTGTAATTGTTGAACCCTGTCCCTGTCCCCGAGGATAAATGGCGGGGGTGAGTGACCATCTAGTGTCATTCTCTCCCCATCTATCATGTCCCAACCTTCGCCTTTGCTTGATTCGCTTCAGCGAGCTATCGCCGATCGAACCAGGGAGGGAATGACAGTATTCTATCTCGACGAGCCTCTTCCATCCTATGCTCCCGATTTCTTTTCGAACGACTATCTGTCGCTCTCTACAGACCGTATGCTCAGGGACAGTTTCTTGCACAAAGTGCAAGCAGCACCCCAGACTTGTTTGTTCGGGTCCACTGGTTCCCGCGTTGCGACGGGGAACTCTGCAGAGCTCAATGCACTCGAGAAGGCATTCGAGCGTTTCTTCGGATCCTCACCCGCTTTGCTCTTCGCCTCGGGCTTTACTGCCAACTCGGCATTTCTTGCGACTGTCCCACAGAGGGACGACGTCGTCATCTCTGATGAGTTGGTCCATTCCTCCTGCCGAGAGGGCATCCGACAATCATCCTGTGCCTCCTACCACTTCGCCCACAACTCGGTAGCTTCATTCGAGGAATGCCTCCTCGGTATCTTACAGAAACACCCCCAGATTAGTCGAGGGACCTCCACAGTGTTCGTTGTGGTGGAGAGCCTGTACAGCATGGACGGAGACTTCTGTCCTTTAACAGAGATCGTGGGACTCGTGGAAGCCCTTGTGCCTGCCGGGCATGCGCA
>JBBPNR010000854.1:0-15962 GCA_038091015.1 Boletus vermiculosoides
GGATTGCTGGAGTACTGAGCCGTCCGTTTGGTTGATACAACATGTATCGGACCATGCCCAGCGCAACCCAGCTCCCCGCACTGTCATACAGAACATCACCAACTTCGAGACCGTGGGTGATGCTGCCAGTTTCTGTACCGATGAATGGAGGACATCGTGGAACAATGGTTCGGCTCCTTCCCAAGTATGAGAGAACGTGGCATATCGGAAGTATTCCTGGACGGTCTGCGAGATGTGAGAGTCATCGCGTCTTGTCGTCATGGATGCAACGAGCTCCTTGAATTTTGGATCAGCTTCGAATTCATCCAGGCGCTCCTGCTTGTCACAGAGACGGCCGGTCTCCGTGTTGATCAGAACGAGTGGAGCATCCCGCTGAGTCCACTTGGCAGAATTGCGAATTGCTGCCATCGCCTGTGATGGGCTCACATAGTGTTTACGCAATTCTGCAAGAGGCCAAATCCTCAGATGATGCTTTTGTGAGAGTCAGAAAATGCTTACCCCGAGTAACAGGATCCGGAGATTGTTCAAGCTTTAGAAGCATATTATTATACGCATTGATTGCCTCGTCGTAACGATGAGCACCAAGTAGTGCTGCATGCCTTCTTTCGTAGCCACGTGGAGACGATGGGTCGAGTTTAATCGCCTGGGATCGCATTAAGTTTCTTCTACGGTGTAGAGTAGGATTCACGTACCGCATCAGCATCCTCCAGTGAATCTTTCCATGATCCAATCCCAGCTCGTGCTTCGCTTCGCTTGATCAAAAAGTGTATCGATAGAGGATCGAGGGTCAATGCTGTAGTGTAATGAACAATAGCATCTTTATATGAGGCAGAGCCGATGACGACATCTCCACGTTGCTCTAATGCCTTGAGACAACGCGCTTTGAAGTCTGATGTTGAATGTCAGAGGGCACCGAAGGCCACGAGCCAAGTAATGAACGCTCACTAGCAATCCACTCGGTTTCATTTATAGACTTCGTTTCCTTCTTGGGGATATTTGTCGTTGTGTGGAAGGAATTTGCCGCGTCACTATGTCGTCGTTGGACCCCCTCAGCGATTTTGAACTGAGCTTTCCCATCGCGGTTACCCGACCCCTCTCCTAGCCCACTCTCCATCCGTCGGAAACACTCGATCGCCTCCAAAATGCGACCACCCTCTTGGAGAACATCGCAGATTACCTGGTGGATGAGAAACCTTGGGGGATTGAACTGAGTCGCGAAGACTGTCAACGTCCGGCATAAGACTATCATGTAAAGCCCACCTTGGCGGCTGCAGTCAACGCTTCAGTGGGTGAGCTACGAAGCAGCACTGTGCGTGCCCACTTGATCAGCAACGTGTTCGGGGTGGAGGGGCTGAGCAGCAACGCAGTAGAGTAGGCTGCAACGGCTTCATCCTGTTTCTCGGTGTTCGATACTTCGTCTCCAATTACTGTATTTCCAGTGTCGATACACATTGGCTCTTGAAATCTGATGGTGGGGATTGAATACTTTATCCCGATGTACGATGCCAAAACTTACTAGCAAGCCAGTCCATCAACATCTTGTTGGCTTTGACTTCCTCGCTCATGGCGGTGCTGATCTCGAGAACAGAGAGTGCAGCATCAATTATGCGGCCCTCTGCATACAAGGCTTCGCACTGGTGTTTTTGCTCGTGCGCACGAACGATCTGGAGGAGATTATCCGTTCTGTGTTGGGAATCGGCACGCTGGGTGTGGTGTTGCTGTTCGAGATGGGCGATTGTGCAGTCTACTGGACGGAGATGTCAATGACGCATCAGGTGGTAATGAATGCACTCACGAAGGGACTCGATGGTTTTATTGAGGCCATCCGTTCTATGTTGTGAAACGGACAGCTGGTTACGGAGTTGCTGGACCGTTTCTTTGAGACGCGCAATTTTTTTTTCTTATAGATGCGGATGTCAATGAAGCACGCCCTGTGGTGGCGATAGACGCACTCGAGTTCTCCTCCCGTGCATGAAGGCACCTGATTGTCTCTTCGAGATCGGTATTTGCCACCTTCATGCGTCCGATTTGCCCAACTGCGAAGACCTGCAGCAATCAACAACATGGGGTCCCACGCAGTAAGATTTTGACGCAAGTGCACTTACATGATCAGAGTATGATGCGGGAAGGATGTCACAGAGACTCTGAAGGGTGATTATCGCGCCCCCACCGATCACAAGGTCGTAGTTTGTTGAGGTAGCCATCGAGTTAACGTGAGTTCTATGCTGGATGACAGACCCGATTTGCTTGTGGGTCGTAGTGTCCCATAACGAGACCGACGATTTTGCGGAAGCCGCGATGAATGTGCCGTTGCTTGCCAGGGCGATGCAAGTAGGTTCACTGTTGCTGTGGATGGGCCATTGAGAAAGCGTCACCCCAGTGGACACGTCGAGACAGTTGATGTTTCCGTCGTTAGATAAGACAAAGAGCTGCTTGCTATCGCTGGTCCAAGCGAGGGATCGGTTGAATAACGAGTTGGTTCTGATTGGGACGTCGAGGAAGAGGCGGCCGTCCTGAGTACTGTCGTAGATTTGAACGGAGTCGCGACACGTGGCAGTGGCGATGAGGTGTCCGTCGGGTGAGAACAGTCGCTTGGCAGTCGAGAGCGACCAGACGCAGGCGGTCTTGTCACTCGATCCGGTCGCGATTTTCGTCCCATCCGGTGAGACATCCACCGCATATACCGCAGACCCGTGTCCTTGGAACGCAATCACCTTTTCGTGGCTGTCCGCATTCCACACCACCACCAAGCCACTAATCATCCCACCCACGACCCACTTTCCGCCTCGTGATGCTGCAATGTCCAAAACATCAATCCCCGCATCCAACGGCGCCCCCACCTCCCTGCCATCTTCTACCCGCCAACGTCGAATCTTTGCTTTCCAACCACCGCTCACGATGTACTTTCCATCAGTGAGGAAAGCGACTGCCGTTATGTTGTTGCCTTGACCATTGACATCGATTTCGATCGATTTTGCCTCCTTTTTGTGAATAGTACTGGAAGAGGAACTGTTTTCACTCGACTCTGGGGTCTCCGTCAGTGTCGCACTGTCAAACGTCTCGCCCAGATACTCACCATTCCTCGACCACCACCTTCCGCTCGAAGACATACTCGGCCAGGTAACAGAGTGTTGAAAAGAAGAATGTGCAGTCGTACACCAGTGTTGCCTGGCATACACGTGCCTCCTTACCGACGTACATCAGTTCACACACCTAAGTATAATCATCTCTCGGTTCTTGTTCTCATTCAACTGAAATCGTCGTCATTGTGGTACTGACATGAGAGTTGTTGACGGGGAAAGTCACGCACCAAGCTGTTCAAGTTGGAAATGGGAAGCAGTGGCTAATCGAGGTACCCAACCGTCTGACTGCTGGCGATGGTCACTGGAGTTAAAGGTTTATTTATAGGTTATGAACCAACCATATTCGAATTGGCGTTCCACACGGTTGCGACGCCACAGAATATCAAGTTCTTCAATTTTGCTCCTTGTCAGGGTGTGGTTCCAAAGAGTCGCTCCGCTTCGGCTGCACTCAACGAGAATCTAAAATGACCGGATATATTCTTTTCCACTCCCTCGTCTTCTAGTTCTGCCTTTCCAACATGTCAACTTGAGCATTTGCAGAGCCCAGGGCCGACGCAAAACAGGTATCCAGACCCGCTCAAATATCAGGGATATTAGTGGTGCGGACATGCTTCTGTCGGAAGGGCAATAGTGTTTCCTATTCTGGTGAATCCGTAGACACCACAGGCGGTAACCAATGTAGTTGAATCCCGCGTGCGAGTCCTCCATGGCCCGTATATCCGTCCAGTCACGGATCTATAAGTTTCTGACGCCTTCGCATGCAGATGCACCCTGCCCGTGAACACAGCTTGCGCCCGTTGACATATGGTGGTGACAGTTTGTATCATCGAGCAAAGGGCAATGCAAATCAATGGTAACAAATATCAGTTTTCCGTTGTGCAGACGCAGCTATTTGCATGCAAGTCGAACCAGCGCAAGATACCCATCTTCTATATTCCTCGTCCCCCACCTCGCATATTTCCCCTCACCCTATCACCCTTTCTCGACGATCTGACATGTTTGCCACGCTCTGGTATGGCATGGCTTGTTTGCGCACGTCCAGGTCTCGTGTTAACCAGGTCACTCTACCCTGCCTTTGGCTAGCCCACTCGCATTCCCCCTTGTCTCTGCGCTGACTTTCAACACTCCCACGAGTGTGACCAGCGGTAGTCTAACCACCTTTTCATGGACGTGGGACAACACAGACCCCACCACTTTCTCCCTCGAACTCTTCAACCCCCAACTGCCCAACTCGTTCGCGCCCGCGAACGACGTGCAAACCTCACTGAACACCACTAGCGTGTACGTCCCTCAAGTTTCGGCTATCTACGTCCGTTTGACACGATCCGTCCGTTTCTTTCTTTCGTTTCGTTTTTGCCGGAGAGCGACAATGATGACGTATTGACTCGGGTCTGTTCTCTCTGTACATACACGTACAGCATGAGTACGCCCTAGAGGCAATCGCTACCACGTGCATTTCGTATCCTCGAGTCAGCAGTCGACAATCTGACCGGGAATATTTTAGAAACGTTGCGCAAGTCTATGCCGAGAGCGACCCCTTCGCGATCAGAGCCGCCTGGTAAAGCCATCACAATGGTGGTCCGTTCGATTTTTACCGTACACACTCCATGGGCACTGGGTTCCTCCGGACCTCCCACTCACTGTAGCAGCACCCGCATCGTCCATCAGGGGTTACGTTCCCGAGCACCCAAAGGAAGGTTTATTAAATGAGTGACTGTGGCGAGCGCCGTCGTTGCGGCGAAATGTGCACATTACGAATGCGGTGTCGGTCTACGAGAATCGAGACGTAGAGAACAAAAAAAAATATGAACACTTGGTCGATGACCAGGTCCTCGTGATCACTCTGAATACATGATGTTCCACGAATGACACTTTTAAGGGTACGGTCTCTCTCAAGCGTGAATCGGCCTTGGCTTCAATAGTATGACTGCAAACTTTTTTCCTTGCGCACCCCTCGGGGTGTTGCATACATATAGTATACATTAATATGCCCGGGCCGATGACAACATTGCGGATGGCGGAGTTCAAGTATGTGATGTTGTTTGCCTCTGTTGAATTCAAAAGGAGTTGGTCCAAATATAGCAATACGTTCTTTGAGTAAATTTAACTACGACTCCAAACGATCCAGAACCAAGAAAGCTGAGACCGGGCTGCGCACTCCTGCAATACGTGCGTTCAGGGAGTCTCTACCGATGAGTGCCGTCATACTTTACTCGGTCAACCGACATGTACGACCCGCAAGTTTCTTTAGCAAAATAAGCAACTACATATGTACGTCTTCATATCGCTTTCGTCACCAACAAGGTTTTGCCACGTCGTTTTCGGTACAATTGTCGATCATGGAAGTACCTTTGAAAGATTTGGGGCCGCAATCGTGATGCAGGACTGAAACTATACACATGTGGCGTGTCGTTATTGGAACAACCCGGATGGACCATCTGAAACCACTGCTTTTCGTCATCTAAGCACTCTATGCAAGTGTGGCTGTGGAACCTGGTGCGAACTTGTTTTCTGCGAACTTGTTTTCATCGCTGTTATCGTTAACTGCGGCGCGGGCGTACTTCTGTCGAAAGGGTGGTAGCGTTTCCTGTCCCGGGGAATCCGTAGACACCGCAGGCGGTAACCAATGTAGTTCAATCCTGTGTGCGAGTCCCCCATGATCCTCTTTGCCGTCTGTATGTCTGTCCAGGATCTATAAATTACCCATCTTCTATATTCCTCGTTCCCCACCTCGCATACTTGCTTGTACCCCTTCCTCTTGACAATCCGACATGTTTGCCAAGCTCAGGTATGACGGCGCCGACTTGTTCGCGCACGTCCAGGCATCGTATTAACCAGGTCATTCTGTTCCTGCCTTTGACCAGCCTACGCGCTCCCCCTCGTCTCTGCGCTGACTTTCAACACCTCCACAAACGTGACGAGCGGCGATCAAGCCACCTCTTCCTGGACGTCGACCCTGAGCACAGACCCCGACGGATTCACCTTCAACCTCCTCAATGCCGCATCGAGCGCCTCGTACACGCTCACGATCCATGCGCAAGCCTCACTGAAAACTGTTAGTGTGCCCGTACCTCTAGTTCTGCCTGGGTATATTCGTTTGATACGATTCGTTCGTTCGTTTCCTTCCTCTTTTTTTTTGGTTGGAGAGCGACTATAATGATGTCTTGACTCGCGTTAGTTCTTTCCATACATGCATTTAACAGCGATCGGTACGCCCTACAGGCGGTCTCTCGCTCGTACGGTTTATTTCTACAAGTCTGTGCGGAGAGCGCCCGCTTCGCGATCAGTTGACCAGTGCTGCCGCGGCCTGCCCCACCATCCAGTTTGTAGTCACCCTGCAAGGCATTGTATATCCTACATACCGCCAACTGTTTTACGAAAGAAGGAGCAATTGTTGGGAGGAATTATCTCGGGGCTCGTAGTTGGACGGGCGATGATCTTTCTAGGTTTGGTGTATACACGAATTCAAGGAGTCGATTCGGAGGGGGCATGCGCTCAGGCTGTCTGAGTTTTACTATCCGCGAGACGTCCACTGGACACTGGCACAGTCGTCACACAATGCTAGTGGGATCCGGCGCGATATCTAGATTTATACCACCATCAACTCTTGTGGACGACCGTGCTCGTTGCTTGATTGACAGTTTGAAGAGAAACACTGTCATCGCCGATCGGATGATGCTGAATATGTGACGCCGTCAACGGCTTCAAAAAGCACTCGGCCCTCCACTTACCGGTGCCGAATAACGTGAGTCGTTTGACTTTTTGCTCACGACGGTATGGTTTCGACTCATTGCAGAGTGAAAGCGTTGTTTTTCGCCTTCAACAGACCCCCCACGGTAGGTATGTCAGAGGTGACACGACAAACAGGTTTACAAAAAAGACGATCGTACTCTGCGCCATCACCACTGGGCAATAAGCTACATTCAAGCTTCAATGCACATGTACAGAAAAAAAAAAGACTATGGTGACGATAACGCTCCCCTTCAAAGACCACCGCCACCCAAGATATACTCTATCGCAGCGTGCACGTTCCCGCCCGTTGCAAGAAGAGCACGAACGTTCTGGGCTGCATTAGAGAAACCCATATCTTGTAGTTGCTGGTGAGAAGGTCGCGAAAAAAGGTGAGATGAAATACGGAACATGAGCCAGATGGACGGACCTGAAGCTGTACTTGGAATCGTTCTTCTGGCGGTCTGGAATCCGCGGGAGCGGCAGGCGGCGCACCAAAGGGGCCCATGCCTCCACCGAGACCGCCTAGACCACCAAACCCGCCCATACCACCGCCCATACCGCCACCCATACCACCCCCGAAACCACCGCCACCCAAGAGCGCTTGTAGCAGAGCAGGATTAGGTAAGCCGGTACCAGCACCCATATTAGCACCAGTTCCAGTCGCGCCGGGTTGTGTCGTCGCCGTGGACGGCGAGGTGGGGTTTGTAGCGCCTGAGCCAGCCGTGCTAGAGGGGACTCCCGGAGCTGGAAACGCGCCAGGGCCACTAACACCGCCGGGACCGCCAACCCCAGCCCCGCGCATCATCGAAGACATCTGCATCATGGTACGCAGCGTTTCAGGGTTCGACCTGTTTGATGGAGAAAATGGTAGGTTAATGGTGGATACGCCATGGAAAGAAGCGTAAGGAACGTCACGAACACCATTTGCCTAAATTGCTCGCTTTGGAAGACCTCCCGGATTTGGGGTCCCATCGACGCGAGTTGTGGATTGAGGGCGATGATCTGGTCGAGGATGGCGGGATTGGACATGAGGGATGACATTTGCTGTAGAAACTGCGGTGATTCCATCATGTTTTGAAACTGCGGGGAGGCACGTTAGTCGATCGTGGATGACACGACACGCTACCATACACGGCAGAGATACAGACCATATTGGGATCGTTCTGGTTTAGACCCATTTCGGCGAACGGGTTGAAGCCAGCCATGAGACCGTGGCCCATGTAGCCGTTGAGGAGAGTGAGCGGGTCGGAGGGGTTCTGGCCAGCCTGCATGGTGGGGATTTGCTGAGGTGGTGGGGCGGATGAGGAGCCAGAAGCGGGTGCGGTGCGTGCGGTGCCCTTGACCATGTGGATTGTATGTGAGGACTGGATCTTGTACACGGATAATGGGTCTTCATCCTGCGGGGAACAATAAGATGAGTGTGACGTGGACACGACGGGACGCATTGGCACCTTGAGCACTCTGCCTGGGAGAAAGTCAGAGTCGAGATCTGGTAGTGTGAGAGCTGGCTGGACACGAACCTGAGTAGATCAATCTCTGTCGATCTGCTTCGACATCCGACTTTTCAGCGATGGCACGCTTGAGGTCGAGAACGGTCTTGTCTGGGCTGATCGATATCTGGATCTTGAGCTCGCTGGGACCTGGTTGGGAGGGAGGGTAATAAGAAATGAACAAGGGATCAAGTGAAAGAGATACCTTTGACGTTGATATGTATCTCATTGTCGGCCATGGTGAGATGAAGTGGAGAGAGGTGACACAGCCACACTCAAGGTCACGCTCAATCATGTCCTGCGACGACTGCTTCAAGACCGTCGCCCACACTGGCACACCACTCGGTCGCACAGAGCTCATCGCCGGCGTCCCGACGTACATCGCTGAGCCCACCGGCGCAGCTCAAACGGCGCAGAAGAAGATCCTTCTCTACTTTTCGGACGTCTTCGGCCCGTTTTACATCAACAGCCAGCTCCTCCAGGACTGGTTTGCGTCCAATGGTGACTATGTTTCCTTCCATGCAGCCAACACTATTTACATGAACGTAGGATACACTGTCCTCGGTATCGATTACTTCCTGGGCGAAAGGTTCGAGGCGCTCATGAAACAGCCTGGGTTCGTCCGCGAAACCTGGCGCAGCAAGGTCGTCTCTCAAGCGCGCGAGCACACCCCAAAGTGGGTCGAGGCAGTCAGACAACGCTACGGTCAGAGACACTCCCCTCACTCTGTATCGCGTACGCTGATCTTGGATTGGGTTAGGTACGACCGACGTCAAGTACTTTGCAGTCGGTATGCCATCTCTCGTCCCCTCCTCGTTCTATTCACATTCGCTTCGCGTTATTCAGGATACTGTTTCGGGGCCCCGTACGTTTTCGCCCTTGCAAACGATCCGACGTTCAACCTCGCAGCGGGTGAGAGCGTCTTTCCTCGGATCTCCGCCATTTCCCACGTCTGATCCACTCCCAGGCGCTGTCGCACATCCCTCCGACATGTACAATGGTGCGACGAAACAACTGAAAGCAGACCTCTTCGAGAACTGTGTGGGTCAGTAAAAGCGTTGATGTCGGAATGACATACTCTGATGCTCTTTCTCAGCGCCCATCGCCTTTGGCTGTGCAGGTGATTGACTGCCCGTCAACCCTATCTATGCAGGAATTGAACACACATTCCAGAAAGTGACCATGCCTTCCCCGCCGAAGCACGCCGTCAGGCAGAAGACATCCTCGTCAAGAACAAGTCGCACTATTTCTTCCAAATATTCAGTGGCGCCTCACACGGGTTCGGCACGCGCGGCGATCCCGCCGACGACGCTCAGCGTGCGTCCCTCCCTTCTAACAACCCATACATCCACGCATACTCCTTTTACAGGCTTTGCGAAGGAGGAATGCGCACGCGGATTCTTGAACTGGTTCAACAGGTTTGCGGCGTAGTCATGCTTACTTGGTCACACAGTTAAAAGAACATATGTTGTCGTCATCATCATCGAAATGTACGATAGGCGTGTTGTTGTCTGTAACGCAACTGGTCAGAACGGGCTGCCAATCTGACCAGCATCATAGCCATCAGAAATGGTTGCCTCAGGCGGTTGTCCACATGTGGCGCAACGTCAGTGATGGCGCTCCACCTAATCATGTGGCTCAACATAGTAGCGTGTATGACAACTTTGCGCGGCACGCTCTATGGGGTGACCATCCTACATTCGGCAAGTTGGCACGGTCGGGAAAACATGTATCAGGTGACGCGCGTTGCGTGGGCACGCTCTATCAATATATCAATGATATGACTGATCCACATTCAGCGGCTCCGAGTCAAGAAGCCGATTTCAGTAACATTCATTGATCGTGTCGAGATATAGTCCCCCATCATTTGTAGATCGACGCCCCCCCGAATCTACTCCCACCATGTCGACGACGTTCGCAGGCCCTCCCAGCTCATGCTGCTGGACCGGGATCAAGCACACCCGCGCGCCCGAAGGACGGATCGAACCACTCGGCGGGCTCAACTCCCACATCGCGAAACCGTCCCCAGGTGCGACATCCAGACCGCACAAGAAAGTACCTTTGTTCCTTGCAGACATCTTTGGACCTCTCTGCCTCTGTTCATCAACAAAAAGTTGTTGCAAGACTATTTCGCCGCGTGGGGTGCGTTCTTGTTCATCCATTGTTGGTGTGCTTCGGATGTGCTGACCATGCGGGAGGCATCAGGGTTCATCGTTCTAAAACCGGGCTATTTCTTTGGATCACACATCCAGGACTTGCCCCCGGATCGTGACATGGCCGCTTGGGCCCATGGAGGTACTCGCCGCCGTGATCGAGGTCTTCCCAAAGTGAATGGACGTCGTCAAACAGAAGTTTGGTATGCACCCTCCGAAACGTACTATCCCATCCCTCTGAGACGATCGTCGTCGTCTGTTCTTGGTACTAGACACAGACGACAGAATACACTGCGGTCGGTACATGTCGTATGACCCCATTCCCCTCATCGAATGATCGAAATCTCCATGCTGAACAAATGTGAATGTTTCGATCTCTCTCCAGGTTACTGTTTCGGCGCACCGTTTGTACTGGATCTAGCTGCAGAGGGATCCATCGTCGCAGGTAACGTGTTCCCCCGTGTTTCCCCCCTCCCTTTCTCCCCATTCACCAGGTGCACGTCCTTGTAGGTGCGATCGTCCACCCTGCCTTCCTTGAGGAAAGCCATTTCGAGAAGATCACCTGTACGTTCCCATGCTGTCTTTCTTCTTTTCCTATCGTCTCCGGGCTCATACCAACACCTTGACAGTCCCCCTCCTCTTATCCTGTTCAGGTGTGTGTCGTCAAGCACACGCTATGGCGCTATAAATGAAGCTACTGACCCCCTCCCTACGTTCGTCCATTGAATAGAGGTCGACCCTACGTTCCTGCTCGAGTCACGACGACGTGCGGAAGATATCTTGGTGCGCAATAAATCGAGCTACCTTTTCCAAGTGTTTTCCGGCATCTCCCATGGATTCGCGGTGCGCGGCGACCCGACCGTACCCCATGAACGTAGGTACCTCTCTCTCTCTCTCTCTCTCTCTTGCAACATCTTGGCACGCGTGACTTGGGTTTCAGGTTGGGCAAAGGAGGAAAGTGCACGTGGTATCAAAGAGTGGTTCACCCGATTTTCTGCGTGAATGCCGCGCGCGCGAGGAATATATCGAACGAACAGTGCCTGTATGGACGAAAGAAATTGGCATATGTGCATTGATTGGTAAATTGTATCCAGAGAAGATGACGATCATATGAAATATATGAAGTGGCGTACGAACGGAAACGACTTGTTTCTCAACCGATCAATCCAGGCAATCGCAAAGGTCGTGGCAAGTGTGGTCCGTGGCCTCACAAAATAAGCTGGTGTAGTACGCCGATGGCGTGGGCCTGAGGCCGCTTGACAGGGTCCTTGTTTAAATTGTTTTGTTGTCTATCGCACGTTGAGCTTGAATTTTTTTGGGCGAGTTGAAGAGGATGATTCGACTCAACAATGCAGGTAAATATACATTCGTGATTCTTGATCACGCCGTGTGACAGGATCAAGGGGGGAGGAGTCTCGGACTCACATGCAGCTTGGGTACAGACATAGTACCCTTCCCAAGTTATGGTTGTCGACCATAATAAGTAGTCCATGATTAGGTAAGCAATGGCTATACGGTACCGTGTTTGAAACGGTTTTGATATTCCAAGTTTCTTGGCAACACACACTCTATGGTGATTATTGCACATTCAGCAAGTTATGAGCAGGAAACCACGTACGTATCTCAGAAAGGCGTATGGGTGATGCACAATGCGCGGCACACTCTGTGTGGATTCTGATGACTGTTCTACATTCAGCGCCGGGTCATGAGACGCACGCAAGAAACCAGTGATCTTGGTAATATACATAGGCACGATCAATGATATCCACGCCTCATCACGGGATACGGTCGTCGGGATAAAAGGAGGACGGTATGTCACATACTTGAAGTTCGACACCCCCAAATCGACACCCATTATGTCGACGACGCTCACAGGGCCCCCTAGCTCATGCTGCTGGACTGGGATCAAACACACCGGCACGCCTCAAGGACGGGTCGAACCGCTCGGCGGACTCAACACCTACATCGCGGAACCGCCCACGGGTGCGACGTCTGGACCACACAAGAAAGTGCTCTTGTTCTTCTCAGACGTCTTTGGATCTCTGTTCATCAACAACAAGTTGTTGCAAGACTATTTCGCCGCGTGGGGTGCGTTCTTGTTCATCAGTCGGTGGTGTGCTTTGGACGTGCTGACGTGGGACCATCAGGATTCACTGTACTCGGACCGGACTATTTCTTTGGATCACACGTCCAGGACTTGCCTGAGGATTCTGACAGGTCTGCTTGGATTGAAGGGGCACGCGCCCCCGCGAACGCAGCATTCCCAAAGTGGTTTGACGCCGTCAAAGCGAAGTATGGTATGCTCTCCTCCCTCGGAAACATACTATGCCATGCCTTCGGAATGTTCATCGTCGTCTATTCTTCCTATTAGGCACTGAGACGACAAAATACACTGCGGTCGGTATGTGTCGCATGACCCCATTCCTCTCATCGAATGATTGATACATGCTGAACAAATGTGAACGTCTCGCTCTCTCTCCAGGTTACTGTTTCGGCGGACCGTTTGTGCTGAATCTAGCAGTAGAGGGATCCATCGTCGCAGGTAACGTGTTCCCCCGTGCGTCCCCCCTTTTTCTCCCCACTCACTGGGTGCACGTCTTCGTAGGCGCGGTCGCCCACCCTGCCTTCCTCGAAGAAAGCCATTTCGAAAAGATTACCCGTACGTTCCCATGTCATCCTTCTTTTCCCACCATCTCTGGGCTCATACCAACGCCTTTGACAGGTCCCCTCCTACTATCCTGTTCAGGTGCGTGTTATCGAACACATGCTATTGCGTTATAGCTGACCCCCTCCCCGCGTTCGTTCATTGACAACAGAGGTCGACCATACGTTCCCGCTCGAGTCACGACGACGTGCGGAAGATATCTTGGTGCGCAACAAATCGAGCTACTTTTTCCAAGTGTTCTCGGGTGTCTCCCACGGATTCGCGGTGCGCGGCGACCCGAATGTACCCCATGAGCGTGAGTCTCTCTCTCTCTCAACAAAATCTTGGCACGTGTTATCTGGGTTTCGGATGATGACCGTTTTGTGTCTCAACAGGTTGGGCAAAGGAAGAAAGTGCACGTGGTATCAAAGAGTGGCTCACCCGGTTTTCCGCGTGAATATCACGCGCGTGAGGAATATATCGAGTGGTGCCTGTGTCGATGAAACAAATGGGCACATGTGCATCAATTGATAACATGTACCCAGAGAAGACGACGATTATATGAAATCTATCGAGTGGCGTACGAACGAGGCGGGTCGTACCTGCCTGTGTGACGGAGCAAAAGACGCAGATCACCGCAAGCGAACGAAAACGACTTTTTTTCTCAGCTGATCGATCGAGGCCATGGCTCGTGGTAAAGAATAGACCATTGAAAGGCGCGGGGAGAATTCTTGGCCCCGCCGGCACGACGATCCGAGTCCAGGACATGCGCCATCCCCTGCGTTCTTCTGTCGGTCACACAAACGCTCGAAATAGGGCCGAGTGGCATGCCTCAATTCTTTTGAGAATGTGGCGTTGCGATAATGCTGTCGCGAACCTTTTCTTGAATGTTCAACACCACCACACGCCTGGGATTGCTGTAAAAAGCTGTCGACGATCATGCTGATTTGTGTACAGGATGGCCACGGTGGCGAAGAGGATGATTATAAAAGCATGGTTCACCTGCGATTGTCTCGTCAGACCAGACACGCACGCACCTTCCATCGCTTTGAGCAAGTAGAACCTAGTACGGTCTCGAGAACAACGCAAACACCCCGCCACCCACAGACGTCGTCATAGAGATAAAGATGCATTTCACCACCACCGCGATCGTGTCCAACGTCCTCGAGCTTGCGATGGCTACGAGCGCCAGCCCAGACGCAGATTTGGTTCGAGGAAACGAGACAAATAGGGGCGATCGGAGGGGTCGTGGCAAGTGCGGTCCGCCGCCTCACAAACCGAGCCGGTGTCGTCCGCATATGGTGTATTACACCGATGGCGTGGGCCTGATGGGCCGGTTGACGGGTGAGCTGAGGTGGGATCCGTTTTCGTCATCTATCGCGCGTTGAGCTTGATTTTTTTGTAGCGAGTTAACGAGAATTGATTCGATGATGTGGGCAAGGATACATTGGGGATTCTCGATCATGCTGTCTGATAGGATCGAGGGGGAGGAGTCTCGGACTCATAAGAAGCTTGGGTAGAGACATACATCCCCAAGTTATAGTTCGGGTGGGATGACCAGGAGGGATTTGTTTACCAAAGACGTCATTGAACTCCTGAGAGTAGTTGTTTCTTACAAGTGTTCGTTGCAAACATCTTGTCCTCGCTCACGATGAGACTTGATATAGTCGGAGGGAAGAGATCAACGATCGGCCCCTTTGCGTACGAGCGAAGTCCTCGAATACTGGCAGTGTTGGTCATCATGTGGCACAGGTTTCCTGCGTTCCAGTTCGACACGAGCAAGCAACTTCAACTACGAGCCACTTACATCAATTGACCTCTCGTTCGACAGGTATATGAGGTGATCCATGCCAGTGTCGAAGAGAAACGATATGAAACCCAGTTTTGGGTCGTGATACAGCAAGGGCCTTCCCAACATTCTAGCTGTCCAGACGCCACCGCCATTATCCTTGCCGATATTAAGTACCTAGGAACGTACCGGGTACAGATAACGTTATCCTGCGAAGTTGAACCACACGAATCCGAGGCAGTCTCGCGGATAGTAGCAGTACCATTTGATTCCAGGGTACTCCGAGCACTTCTTACTATCATGCGAGGTTGGGTTGGCGACCTGTGGTAAATTGACCGTCACTAGAATCCGAGGTATACGCGCTATTAGACTCGGAGTCTCGTGCCAGTGGGTTGCGCCTTTCGGATGCTCCGTCGTGAGTATCTGGTTTACTTACTTACTTGGCCTCAGTTTAAATAATCGAGCCTTTCAATTGTTCACCGGAGCCGGGTACCTTTGGGACTGCGGGGTGCGCACAAATGGAAGGTTCAAAACTCTCACTGCCATGATTCCGGTGATGGCATCACGGTGCAATATGGATTTAGATTGTTTTTCACACCTCTTATCCTGCAGTGCCGTTTTATTCAATCAACAGTCACAGTTCGAGCTTTCAAGTTCGTTGGCCTGTAACGAATATGTACGCCATCGTTGCCTCAAGCGTACGTGGACATGGCGACATAGCAATGCGCTCGCCATAACTCCATTAATATTTACAGCTGCCAATCCTGGACCTGAGTTGATATGACGTGGCACAGCTCGAAATAAACCATGCGGACCCCTTCCGTAATCACGTTTCTACTCCCGATAAGCTTGACATATAATCACCAGTGTCCTTTGTTCGGCTTCGGCCCCCCCATATCCGCGCGCCCTCCTTCAGGCTCTCCCGTGCCTTCAACATGTCCAAGGAGTCCTATGACAAGGAAAAGGGTGCCGCCGCCGTCGACGCCGAGGTATACGCAGTCGAAGATGCGCCGGATCAAGTGATTGCAAACCGTTTTGGTGTCTTAGGCCCTCTTCTCTCCAGACTCTTCA
>JBBPNR010000855.1:0-15925 GCA_038091015.1 Boletus vermiculosoides
AAGCAATCTTGGCGTATCTTGGTTTCCGTATGGATGCCCGTATACGGTCTACCGATGGTAAACCCAGGAACTTATCGTTGTGTTTCCAAATGCATTCCTGGCGTATGTTTGTGAGCGCAACCATCCGAGCCCCGAGAAACGGTTACGCACGTCGTAGGGGTCCACCTGTCAGATGCCATCATGTCTATAGCAGCGAACGCGCGCCGTGCTGGAACTGTGAAAGGAATGTGACATGATGTGGTGGACTGACGTGCATTTATCTGCTATCGTGCGAAAAAGAATCCTCTTGAGTATGAGCGCTGAGCGCTCCCTGTTGGAGAACGTCCTTGAATGCACCAGTGCCTTGTGCGCAGTGTATTGCGAATGGGTCTGGTGCAGATATTCACAGTCGTCGTGAACCGAGTTCTGCATTCAAGATATGACCAAGACCCACAACTTTCAAGTGAGAATACCCTTGGCAACGAAGAACGTTTCGCCTTCGAAAGGATCTTGTTCAATATGGTCAAGCAATCGAAGTGTTCGAGTCTGTCGGGAGAAGTAACATAGCCACAGAGTTCAAGTCTCTTCTTTGTCAAACTGTTTGGTCGTCCGCCGTGGTCCTCTTCATGATCAATACCTAAACTTCCTATTCCCCATTCTCCGTCAGTTGACTGATATGATGTGGAGAGCGAAATAGCACACCTCTCTCGAAAAGGTGAGGACTACAGTGGTGGGATTGAAATTTGGTCACTTCAGGACAACAAGGATATACATAGTATATTATAACTTCCATCACTCACAATAATCATATACGACAGCAGTGACCATGACAACTGTGTTGGTCCATAAGATTCATCACTGGCAGAAGGTATAAGCAACCATACGGGATACATAGTTATTCATTCGCAGAAGCTGCAGAGCAGACTGTAAGTCGGAGGACATGGCAGGTACAGGGGAAACAGTGATGTCTGATGGTTCAATGACAACCAGAGAATGAGAACTGAGGAGCCCGGGGGGAGGTTGGCAGTGGTTCGGTCTTGGACTACCCTGGCGGTTAGATCCTCTACCCAGTGCATTAAATATATGTTTCAAGACTCGTTTGGAATGCCGCGTGATATATGATCCTCCAACGTTGGACAAACACGCGATCGGGATGTAGGGGTGGTGACAGAAAGCAGTGCAAGAGCATGGTTGTATACAGCGCAGGATGTTTGCGGTGAAAAGATTAAATCGCGGTTGTCATTGAGGATCAGATCAGATCCTATCACCTCCGGTGGCATGCAGGAAGCCTTGAAGCTGTGGGTGGCAGGGCCAGAGTAGAGCTATCTTTCAGGTTATCATGGTATTTTTACCATTTCAAGTTTTTAAGGCGCGACCACGAATCAAAAACGCCCGATGGCATCTCTTGTCGCTCATTTACACATCAACGCTCTTTCTACGCCCGCGCTCAGCTCACTGAGGTACTTAGTATCAGTAACATTACGGTATATATTCACTACCTACTCCTGCCCGTCAATATGTATTCAGTTCGAATACATTATTTGTGCGGATATCTGCTTAAAGACCGGCCTGGGGGAATTATTTCATCGTAGAATCCCTCTCCGTTGATGATCTCCGTCAATTTACCTGTCAATTGGGGTAACGGTCTGGTAACTAAAGATTTGGTGATGATGAGAATCACCCTTATCTACAGCCAGTAGGGGAGCGGCGGAAGTGATGCAGAGAGCCACGGTTGCTTCTGATAACAATGATCTGACCGGTGATCGCCACGCGTGTCGTGGCGTTGTGTGGGCTAACACTGTGCTCCAGTTCCATCATGGGAACGAGAAGGCCAAAGACAAGGATGATCGATGACTAATGATCGAAACGACTGTCTTACGCCAAGCCTCCCCTGGTTCGCAATGCCTCGAAACATGCCGCCGCATCTCTGCCCTTTCCCGTACCACGATATATTTGTATCGTACGGCTCTGATGCCTCATCACCAACCGTGAAAACCTCGAGCAGGACCCCGCTCTCTCACATCCATCTCCGCCAGTACCAAGGAATGAACCCTAGATGTTCGGACACCATGATTGATCAAATCATACACATTTTTTTTTCTGACCCCATGCACATCACGACTAGCCTTTTCTACCACAGAGATGGCGTGATTGATCACTCGGCGCCAAAGGACAGGCGCAACAGACCAGTGAAGGGGTGAAAGGCAGAGTGAATGGATGGGTCCGAGACGTGTTCACCTTGGTAGTCGACGTATTGGAGACCTACAGGTGCCCAGAATGATCGTTTCAGCTCCGTGCTGTGCGCGGTTCCTACAAAAGTGATTGAACTTAATAATGAGATTAATCACGCCAGCAAACGAAGTAACACTGCGATGCGATGAAATTCTTTCCCCTGAAATAGCTGGATCATGTGGATGTACAGCGTGCAACTGAGATACACAGCATATATGCAGAGCTTGTACAATGGACATCCAAATCGCCTTCCGAAGGGCCGTACTCTGCCGAAAAAGTGACTTGATAGACCGAGGAGGCACAGGTATCGATGCGGTGCGAATGTATTGATTGCACAGATTGTGACAAAGGGGGATCTGACGTTGCGCTTACATTGGTATGTCACGGTGGGATGATAAGCTTACAGTCAAAGCGACGCTGAAAAACGACGTGCGCGAGGGCAAGGGAGAGTTAGGAAATCTCTGGTGGACGACGAGTTTTACCCACCCGTCCACCTCGTACCCTCTTTACCTAATTGTCGGTGTCCGTAACCCAGGCTGACGGGGCGTGAACAACGTCAACTACAGCTCATGCTAGTGACCAGACAACACGGTGAATTTACAAGTATGCTCACCGGACTCGAAAGCCACGGCCTCCTGGCTGAGCGACATCAGCGAGGCCAGAGCCTGCGGTCGATTACCATGGCTATCTAACGAAGGGGACCACTTTCGTGGGAGTGGTACGAGAACCCGATTCTGTCTCGCTCGTGCAGGCCCTGTAAACGGTAGATTCAACAATGACTCAAGTGTGAATGGAGCTGGCGATCCATGGCATACGATTAGAATCTCGAACGAATTGTCCCGCGCGGACGATTTAGGAGCGGACGGATTCAGCGAAGAGTGGGCGAATATATTCTCTTGAGGACAGGGTTCGGCCAGGATTGGGCAGGAAACGCGATGGGAAGCATCGTCGAGGTGGTATCGGGGATGTCGCCTCCCCGCTGAAATGGAAGACGGCTGGAGGTGATGACGGAAAAGGCCCGTGGAGGACGTAACGAGAAATGGAGACTGTTTGAACGAATGCCCATGGTCGAGAGATCCAGTATCAGAAGCCTTCGTCGTCCGTGTCCGATACTGGTGTCGCTCTCGGAGTGTGGCGATACGGATGAGTCGATGCCTCGAAAATAGTATGTGATGAGTAAGCATGGCAGATAGAGCAACCTTCTCTATGGAAGCACGTCGACATCTCCATTGCGCCCGTCTTCGACCTCTACGCCTCCAGGAAATTGATATACAACACGTTTCACTGTGTCGATACCCCGAACTGCCATATCTTGACTCCACCCTTCCCACCCACACCAACGACCTTGCCCACCTAATCGGCGCTCATAATCTGTTGGGGGGTTACCTTTGACACTCGCGACCGCACTTTTGAGGTTTCGAGGGTCGAGGAGACAGGCAATCCCGTCGTGGGCGCCTGTGAGGACTTGAGATGCACTCGAGATGGAGCGCGAGGGGAAGGAGGTTCCGGCAGCGTTCGGGTTGACGTTGAGGGAAAAGGCTGGTATGGTGCTGCGATAGACGAGACAATATCGCACGGCAAGATACATGAGCGTTCCGGCTGTATGCGTGAATGGAGACGACGATGACCAATAAAAACAAAAACAGAACAGGAACCAGCATGAGATGAGTTCCACCTACACAAAGGAAAAGTACAATCATATCCATACACGCCCTCAAGTAGACGTCCTATGTCCACACCGTTGAGTCGAACCCACCTACACCCACTCATTCGATCCCGGCACAAAGTCCGCCTGAGTACGATCATGGGAGTTTTGCCTCTTTCGCGCCCCTGGTCAGCTTCCCTCATAACAAGTTCCTGGTTCACCACGGCAGACTGTATATAGAGATTCATATGGAAGCCACAGAAACGCCAAGATTGCTTCCGAGTATTATGATGAGCTCTTGGAAGCGAATTCTATCAATGCGGTATGTGGGCCAGTGTGATCAAGTGCGCGTCGTACACTCATACTTTTCCCTCAAAGCAATTTTCAAGCATCATATATTTGATATTCCGATGAACAGCAATGATCAACAAGGGAGTTCACGAACTTCCGCAGTACCTAGACTAACTATTCAAAACGTCGGGACCAAGCATTGATTCTATTCATCTATGACAGACTCGCATAGCTCCAATATCAGAACCCACCCTCAACGTCGCCTTTGTCAGATTTGCCACGATTTCTGACGGAGTGCTCGGTCCCGATCCGGGGTATCAAGCGTTTTGGTGTACGAACACGCCCTGTTGCGTCGTCTGCAACGGAACGTCGGCACTCGGATCTTGTGGTGACCCGGAGCATTACTTTTATTGGATTCCAGTGTAAGTAGCGCGTTATGTTCTTGAGTTGAAGATTATCAAACAGCTGGACCAGACAGCGTCGGCTTAAGACCATTCATATCGTTTCATCGCGGGAATCCATGAAGCGACCTCATATTCCTTTGCGTTCTCCTGAATGGAGGGGTGTGTAGACATCCCTGGGAGATTGGTATCGGCATTGCGTCCCCTCTGGCCACGACCACAAAAACCAGGCGCAGGGACGTCCGAATTGGGCGTCGATATTCCGATCAAATGGCGTCTGCGTATATCGCTTCATCACGGGAGCAACGAAGCGATCTCCTCTTCTTCAGCGTCCTCCTGGATGGAGGGGTGGGTAGACAGTCCTACGAGACTGGTATAGGTATATCTCCGACGCACAGGAACTTCCGAGTGGAACATTGACATTCAATCTCGAGGAAGACCGCTCGTTCGTCTTCGTGCATCGAGTTGGGAGGAGACTTTACCCTGTCAGACAAGAACGAAACAATACCGTGCTCATCCACATTCCTAGCTAGCGCTTCTTCGCCTGTGTCCTTGGTTTATACTCCAGCTCGCTGGTTGCATTGCGATCCTGCCTCCAAAGCAAATCTTGCCGACAATACGACAAACGAACGAGACACGTTTCGAGTTACATGGACTGATGGGTTGATGCCGTGCGTGGTAAGAACAGGACAACCGTTGAGTCCCAGAGCTCGTGCCTTCCGCGACGTGCGGTAGTGGTGCTCACCCACTTCTTGGTGATAGTAGCCTTTCATTCCGTCATACACGCTGTAGTAAGTACCCGACGATGTGAACAACATTGTATTTTCTATCAAAGCGTTGCGTAGGTCCTGAAGAGGTTTTTCAACACACATCAGATCATGCATGTAAAGGAGAACCTCCGTCGAGATTATGAAGCTGTGAGATATAAACAATACATTGAGTTCAGAAGGCGAGACATCCATAGGTAAAATAAAAATGACGAGTCACCATTCGAAGTACACCATCCTCTATGTTTCGCCAATGGCCCAGCACTTGTGCTTGTCTCCGCGCTCCACCCAGAATCCTCGCTCAAACGTGACGCGTGG
Organism: Boletus vermiculosoides; assembly: GCA_038091015.1. Taxonomy (NCBI): domain Eukaryota; kingdom Fungi; phylum Basidiomycota; class Agaricomycetes; order Boletales; family Boletaceae; genus Boletus; species Boletus vermiculosoides. Next base: position 5,634 of record JBBPNR010000855.1, read on the forward strand.
TATCTCCCAACGGTTCAAGTCGAATCGCCTCCGATTCGTTCGAGTCCCCTTTCAGTCGACTCCCGTGACGAACCCGATATGGGTTATTTTAAGCCAACGCCGTCTGATCCAGCTGTTTGATTAACGCCAAGTCATGGACACGAGCGTACTCCTGCAAGCTTTAGAAATGTATATCGATCAGTGAATTGTTGAAAGTCCCACCGTATTTGCTTGCCAGTAAACGAAACGTCCATATTACTCGTTACGCTAGTATTCAGTGTCCCACGCAGTTGTCGTTCTCTCCGTCCTCGCATCACCTTCAGCTAAGCTTTGAGTCAGCTGTGTCGTATCCGCTTCCTATTGGATCACACTTGTGGGATATGTAACTAATATCTCGAATACCGACATCAGGTGTCAAGGATTTCGGATGTGGCACACCGAAAAATATTGAAGTATGTGACGATAGGTTTGGCCAACGATCTCGTTGAGAACGACGTGTGTCTATAGTGGGTATAACAATTTATCGGGGCTCAGGACTCCCCGAGTTATTTGCTTGGACGTATGTTATCCCGTGTACATGCCTGAGGTTTCTGGAGCTAAGGTGAGTGAGTCTCTCTTCAGATGGCTTGGAGATCATGATTCGTCAGTGTTAGACTCGTGTCATTTCCACCTTGTGTATGAGCGGGTCAACGTGATTATTCTGAATTAGTGGAACAAGGAGCAACATGTCGACCTGAATGAAAAAGATAAAACACCTATTAGGGATCGAAGAGCGATTTTCAGATACATTGTTCGAGGGTATACTACGTCAGTACGCTCAAGATGACACATATAGCCTTGCGAATGAAAGCGGGTATGCTCACCCGTCTGCGTCAATCAGGCTACACGACAGTGGGTCCAGGACTTCTTGGATGTAATCAGGCATGACACGATGGGTCTCTTTCGAGGGGTGGCTAACATCATCAAGCTCATTGAACCCAATCCTTAGACATGACGCCTGGCTGATAAATCGGTACTCACCATGGAATCCGAATAAAAGTATTGCTCCCGGTCGTTATAAGATCCAATCGTCGAAAGTCCGTTTCCAATAGGGCGAGAGGACATGTTCGTACACCCAAACGCTTGATACTCCAGGTCGGGATGGAGAACACCGTCTCAGAATCATAGAGAAGTTGGACAAAGCATCGCAGGTCAGGCTTTCAATGTTGTCAGGGATGGCGCAGAAACGCTTACTTACGGTGTAATAGATCGAGTGAGTCGTTATGTCACTGGGAATGTCGTCCACCCATACCAGACCGTTGGTTGAACGACCTCGAGCCTGCGCATCCGGTGGGATAATGACGGCGGGTGCAGAGACCCTTCGTCACAGCAATCCACTGATCAGTGCAAGAATCTCGCAAATAAAAATACGCGGGATGGAATCAGTGGATACACACCGTAGGAAATGATGGTCTTGTGTTGGTTGAGATCTAAGCTAGCATTCATACCTGCTACAGTGCCAGGAAGGGATCCACATTGAGGTCTTACAGCGAGTTGATCCCATCGTTCCTAGTATGTGAAGACTCGTGGGTTGATCAACAGACGCACGTGACACGCGTTCATACTCCGACGCACGATCTTCCTGGTCCTTCTAGCGACAGACGATGATAATGCCTGATGGTTTCTGCCCTCCGCGAGCATTCGTTTGAACATCCTCAACGTTACCCATTTCCGCTAATCACCTCTAGCCATCCTCCTTTCGAGTGAGAATGTTCAACTTGAATGCGACATCCAAAACGCCATGTTCACGCCATTCCTCGCCGACGCTACCATTCGCATTCCCTCCCACATCTTTTCCGAACCCCGTCTCAGTAAAAATGATTTCCCAAACCGCCTGCGCGGGAAAGTTCGGCCGAGACCTGAGCCGTTTCCCCCGGATCGCCTCCTCCGGCATCTCGAGCATCCCCTTTCCGGGCGAATAGATGGCCTGACGGTACAGTCCACCCTTATAAGAACAAGAGATTGTCTCACACGGAATCGGTAGACCTGTTTGTGGGTTTTTCGATAACAGGGCTACTCCTTTCACAATCCCTTTCAGCTCCATTCACGTTTGGATCAGGTGGGAATTTGCTGTGTAGCGACCTGTACCAACGAGGCCTCCCGGGATGCGACATCCCCAACGCCACGTCTGCGCTTTTCTTCGCCATCCTTACCGAACCCCGTCACCACTACATCTCATGTTGTTGGGTCAGGCGCGTGGGGCTAGCGTCAAGGCTGTTTGGTTCATATCAGCCAGGTTACGGACACCGACAAGTGGAGGTGGTTGGACTGAAGCAGACGGGTGACTAGGTCCCCTCACCGCCCACTAATTTCCTAAATATTCCTTGCTCTGAGCGCATTGGTTTTCGGTGTTGCTCTACCTCTAACCTGTTCATCCCGCCCAAACATGTGGCTGTATGCGCAAGGACGGATCCCCCTTTCTGCACTATGTACAACCTATACATCTGCAGCGTATTGATACTTGGATTTACCGCCGCATTTCGCGTCGTCGAGTCAGATATACGGGATTAGGGTCGAGGTTGTTCGCATCCCATCAGTCTGGGTTGCAGACACCGACAATCGAATAGACGGGCTATGTGCATTGTTGGATTGAGGCAGACAGGTAGGTCCCGTCGCCTCCCACCGATTCCCTAGCCTTTCCTCACTCTTACGCACCCTGGTTTCAGTGTCGGTTTGGCTCTAACTTGCTCATCCAACCGTGACGTGCGACTGATGCGCAATCTATATATTAGCATCGCATCGATGCCCGCCCCACTCCGTCTGTCGTCACCTTCCGTGGTGCGACACGGCCCTTCGGAACGCGGCTTAAATGTCCATTGTAAAATCCATCCATCATTCACACATTTCCTTTTCTAACGAAATGCTCATCACGAGCGGCCCGTTCGACCGCACAAATGGCACGATGGACCTCACGCCCACCCTCGTCGACACAGCCTGATGAAAGTAACTCGCACTGTGCATAGTGCACACCATCCTCGTCGAAGATGACCTCGACCTCGACCGCGCTCTCGACCCCCCTCAACGGTCGGATTGGAGATCAAACGTTGGGTCTGGAACGAAATCTTGAGTGAGGTGTGGATACAGGACTGAGTCTGAACTCGAAAAGGTAATACTAACAATGCGTCTTACTGATGACGCCAAGGTAAGTCCTGTTCCTCCCCTTACCGTGTATCGGCTGAGCGCGCCCACGGATGGAAGAGGCGCTGCATTGTGCTTTTTCCCTTCGAAACGGCTGGATCATCTGTACGCATGCCATTCAGTCCAGAATACGAAGTATATATCCAGAAGTTTTGCAACGAACATCTGTGTCTCGCTTCGAAGCACCATACCCCACCGGGGGCACGGATGTCGATACGATACAAGTATACAAAAAAGCGATATTTGCCCTTGTGCATACAGTCGCACACCGTGGTGGGATGAGCAGGTTGTACTCGATACGATTCTGAAAGTGAACGTGTGCGAGAATGGGGAAAAGCCGGGGAGAGGGTGAGGCCTACTCACGCGTCGGCTTCGATCCAGTCCCCCTAACCTGACCCCTCTCACCAATTGCTGGCGTCCTCAATCCTGGCCCTATGCACCTGCCCCGACATTACGAAACGTGGCGGTGAAATCACATCTATGGTGGCCTCGTAAACCGGGCTAGAACTGGCGGTTGAACAGTATGGCGATCCGCCGAAGAGGGCCTTCACGGGGGATGAGAGAGAGGAGGTGAGTGTCCAGGTCGCGTATACTGGAAATTCCCACCCGAGCCAAGTGCGAATGGAGCTGACAGCAGTTGTGAAGGGAGTAACCCTGTCATCGAAGGCCCCACAAACAGTCCCGTCGGTTTCGCGCGAGACAACCCCATGTTCTTGGATAAAGGTTGCCTGTACCGTGGAATCGTTGATTCGCCCGTAATAGAGATGTTCGAGACGACTGAAAAGACGATCCGGAGGAGACGAGTGAGGTCTCGGACGAACGTTTGGGCGGAGGCGATTTGGGAATGGACAGCCATTTTGACAGGGAAGGAAACGCAGATGGAAGCATTGGCGGGGAAAGGCACGGACACGGTGTTGGGGATGTCGCCTTAAGGCAGACCGCTGGAAGTGGTCAGCGAGAGTGGACCATGGGGGATGTAACCGGATTTTGGTCCCAAGTCGAGCAAAAGCATAGGCTTTTGGTAGAAAGGGGGACGAGGAGGTTGGTTTGGTGGCTGCGTTTCATCGTCAAACAAGATCATTTTCGAGTCTTTACCCTGTCGGACAAGAAGGAAAAAATACTGTACTTATCTATATTCCCACCTAGCGCTTCTTTGCTTGTGCTCACAGTCTACTTAGCTCGGGTTGCGTGCAGCCAACGTAGCGCCCGCTCATCAAGCTCAAGTTTGGATGTTACCGAATGGTCGAGACATGTTACGAGTACATAGATTGATGAGTGACAATGATGTTTATCCGGCGTACGGTGGCCGATGTCCTCCCACCAATTTTTTCCGAATTTAGAAATTTGCGAATGAGTCTAACGTCCGGCTTTCCATATAATTGCGCGTACAGTTGGATGTCACTGCGGGATGAGCAAGTTAGAGCCAAAACGACACTGGAAACCAACATGCGTGAGAGTAAGGAAGAGCTAAGACATCGGTATGGGGGGCTACCTACCCGTCTCCCTCCATCCAAAATTGCACCTGACACGTCTATTCGATTGTCGGTGGCCGCAACGCAGACCGATCCGGGACACGAACAGCCTCGATCCTAGCCCTATGCACCTGACCTGACGACGCGAAATGTGGTGGTGAATCCATTAGTGTACAATCTGACGTCGGAAGCCATCTCACTGGCGGCCCTCCAGGCTGAGTGATATCAGCGGGGCCAAAATCTGCGACTGAGTCCTGACTAGCGTAATTTTGTGAGGAAGAAGACCTTCGTGAAAGGAGGAACGAGACTGGGATTCCCGATCCTCTCTTGCGTATACAGGTCGCGTAAACAGACGACTCCCACACGACAGAGGTGCGAATGGAGCTGGAGATCTAGATGAGACAGTTGGACTCTACGAGGTATTTTCCCGCGCGGGTGGACGGATGGGGGAGTCCATTTTTCATAAGAATATCAGCAACGATTTGGGAGGAGACGCGGACATGAGGTTGGGGGTGTCACCTTTTCGCCGAAAGGAAGACTGCATGAAGTGGTCAGTGGGAGCGGGCCACGGGGAGTTTGGTTCCAACTCGAGGAGTGGACAAATAGATAGGAAGTTAGCGGACGAGGCATTGGTTTGGTGGCTGTGTTTCATTGCCCAACACCGCCAAACAAGATCATCGAAACTTTGTCTCGTTGCCAAGGTGGTTTACCTGAGACTTGTCAGTCCTTGTCATATCACGGCTACAGGACTCGGCTCACCACGATCATGAAATCCGCATTGGACCCGCCCGAAATATGCCATACCACGCACAAAACACGCATTCCGGAACGTTCTCCAACAGGGAGCGGTCATATACACCAGAAGAATGTATCTCAGTTCACCACATCTATTCATATGTATGGGCATGTTTCCGGTACAGCGCGCATTTGCTACTATGACCATCTGACAGGTGAACGTTGTAGACAGTAGGTGTCTAAATTTTTCGTTCACACACGCTCCTCGTTGACGCCAGCAATGCATTCGGACGCCCGGCTACAAGTTCCCGGATTCATCGCGAGTGGCCTGTACTGCGGGCATCCACATATTCAGCCTATCTACCCGTGTACAGAAGCTGCCGATCGACGTCGCCTTTGTCAGATTTGCGACGGTCTCGGCCCCAATCCGGAGTATCAAACGTTTGGATATACCAGCACGTCCTCTTGCGTCATTGGAAATGGAACGTCTACTGTCGGATCGTGTGATGACCCAGAGCATTCTTTTACTTGGACCCCATGAGTGAGTTGCGCTCTATCGGTTAGGTGTCTGCTCCGAGTATTAGTTAATGGCACTCGACGATGATAGGCATATCTCTAAAGAGACCCATGTTATCGTGGCTGAAATTCCGTCGAAGTCCTGGACGGGTGTCGTGTGGCCTGATTGACACAGTTTTCCTTGCTGTGGACGACCCTCTCAGCGACAAATAAAGATACCCCCTTCCAACCGCAAGGTTACGCACGTCATTTCCAGCAAACACTCTCTGTTCAATCCCCCGATAGGTGGTGTACTTCTCTCAGCAGCGTCGTTGGAAACGAATCGTCGGTCAGATCTTGTGCATTATGTTTATTGGATTCCAGGGTGAGTGGGGCTTGATCGGTCTGGCGTCAGATAGGAGGATTGCAGTTAATGACACTCAACGATGCTAGGCATCCCTCGAAAGAAACTCATCGTATCATGGCTGGTTTCTCGCTTTTGGGCATTCCTTTCAGGTACAGATAAACGTTACCATCTTACATCCACAAGGCTAAGCGCATCATCTCCAGTACCATGACGTAGCGTAACCTCCAATGGTATGTCTGAAACCTTCTTCGATCCCCCATTAGTGGTGTATACTCTCCATTCTGGTCAAATTGTTTATCTTTTCCTCGTCCCAGCAGCTTGGAGTAATGTCTCTGTGCAGTAACATCCTTATATTGAGGGAAAATGACACGGTCCCACGCTGAGGAATCATGATCGACTGATCTCCAAGCCATCTCGAGAAAGACCCGCTCAGCCCGACTCCAGAAGCACGAGGTATGCACATCGATTGACGCATGTCCAAGCACATAACGGGATTCGTCCTCAGCGCCGAATGAACGGTTATGACCGCACATCCTCAACGAAATCGTCGGCCAAACTTATCATCGCGTTCTTCAGCAATTTTCGGTGTCCTGTATACATGCCAGGTCCGCGCACCAGCCGTACTGGAAAGCCATCATGGTGGCTCCCAACGACACACAGCAAGAATCCAAAATTCTTGACACCGCGGGTGACGCTGAACATTAAGCCACAACTCTAACGTGGATTTTTCACTCAACGGCACACGGATACGGTGAGAGTGTGAGCATTCGACTGATTGATGTACGATATCTGAAGCCAACAAGGGATCCGTCGGGTGTGTTCGTGATCGTGAGCTGAATTTCGCCGAGCAGCTCGATCAGATGACGTTGGCCCACATCGTTTCATCATGGTAATCAACGGAGCGACCCCATCTACTTCATCATTCTTGTACAGGAATGTCCGAATGCAACATTGGAATTCAATCTCGAGGAAGACCTGTCCTTCTTGGTGCGTCCAATTGGGTACAGACTTCACCCTATCGGACAAAAGGAGAAAATACCGTCTTCATTTACATTCCCAGTCGGCGCTTCTCCGCTTGTGTTTACAGTCTAGCTCGGGTTGCGAGCCAATGTAGCGCCGCTCGCCAAGTTTGGATGGTACCGGAATGTCAAACCCTTGCTGGTTCCCTTGCGATCGTGCATCCAAAGCTAATCCCGCAGACAATACGACGGAGAGGCGGGACATCGTTCGAGTACGTGGGCCGATGGATTAATGCCGTGCGTGGTGGGAACAAGGCGATCATCGAGTGCTTGAGCTCATGCCTTCCACGACGTGGGGTCATGATGCTCACCCATACCCTTGTGATAGTAGCCTCTTGTTCCGTCGTATACGCTGTAGTAAGCACCCGAGGAATGTGAATAAGATTCTAGTTTCTATCAAAGCGCGGCATAGGTCCTGAAAAGGTTTGCTCCACAGACCAAATCGCGAGTGTAAATGAGAAGCGCCCTCGAGATAATCGAGCTTTGAGATATAAATAATACACCGAGATCAGAAGGAGAGGCATATGCATAGGTAAAATAAATATCCCGGATCAGAACTTGAAGTACACCATCTGCTCTTTTTCACCAATACTCCAGTCCTTGCGCTCATCCCCGATTTCTACCCAAAAATCCTCATTCAAACCTGACGCGTGCTATCTCCCGGTCCCAGCCGGATCCCCTCCAATTCGTTCGCGTCCCCTTCCGCTACCTGATCCGGCTCCGGGGGGGAATCCGCGAATGCAATCGCGGACACGACTGCGTTTTGGCTGGCAGTGGGTTGCGACAACACACCGAATCCGCTGTCAATCCCCTGGCAGCCGCGACGGGTGTCACGGTCATACAGCTCTCGCACGCCGATAATGAACCGAGGCATAAGGGGGCAGATCGATATGTAAATAAACACGGCCAGGAATAACAGCAAAGTGCTATTTATCGAGCCGTTTGGGAATACGCAGGCAATATTGAAAAACATGTTCCTAGTCGCTCAGAATGAAACAACGGAGTGGTTAGATTGAGGGTGACGAACGAAATGGAGTAGAAAAGCAAGACGTACACAAAGAAATAAAGAATTCCATCTCTCACAAGTTGTTGCATGTACCGATTAGGCTGCCACTGCTTGGTTGCCTTGTACATGTCGACTGACTGCTTCAAGGTTTGCATGACGGCGAGAACCAAAAGTGCAGCACCAAGAATGAACCGCGGAATTTTATCATACAGGTAAAACAGTGGTGGGCCGTTCGGTGAGATATTGCAGACAGAGAAATCATTCAGTTGAATGACCGTGACTAGAGAAACGGATGGAGGGTGACGAACCGCCGCCTCCGTGAGACGTTGTGATGTGTACAATTCGGTTCCGGACATACCTGAGAGGTAGGTATTTGGATTGTTAAAAGTGCCTGCAAAAACAAAGGAAAAGATAACCTGTGGAACATAGATGAACAGGAGGACCCAAAGAATTGTTTTCGATCGATTCCACATTGCATACACCCGCAGGATCATCACATCTGTAATTGGAGTCACGGTTTGGACAATGAAATCAGGAGGGTACAGTAACTTACAATCAGCAGCTGTAATGAATATTTCATATGTCCAGCCAGCTACCAGATAGAATATGGTACCTTTGGAACATTCTTGTCTTTCTGATTGTGTGGCAGGGATGGTAAATTGATCCACTTACACCTATGGAACTGTTATCAATAAAGTTTTCAGTTTGAATTTAGACACATACGTCTACCAGAAGATGGTCATTATATTAAAGATATACAGAGAACAAAGCAGAAACACTGACTGTGACAGGGCTAGGGACAAAGGTACTACCCCCTGTGAATGCATATGATCAGCTCAGTTAACCTCACATTTAATTCTGAACATACAAAGGCCAAAGAGACTTCAGCACAGGTTAATTCTTAGCTGTATAATTTGGTATGCATCATAGCAACAATAGACGTACATGTTGGAGCAAAGACCAAGATAGCGGACCTATAGAAACATCAATTCGGAACATCTGCAATGGGGTGCCCTCTCAGAAAGTGTTTATACACACCAGAACAAACATTGTCGAGACCCAGGTCCACGGTCTGCACTGTCGGACTGTCAGCGGCACAGTGGTTAATGGATAGTTGTTGCTCACCCAAACATAGTCTATCTCCAAACGTTGTCAGTTAACTGTTATGATGTGGAGAGTGAAATAGCACACCTCTCTCGAAAAGGCGAGGACTGCAGTGGTAGGATTGAAGTTTTGGTCACTTCAGGACAACAAGGATGTACATAGTGTATTATAAGCATCACTCACGATAATCATATACAACAGCAGTGACAATGGCAACTGTGTTGGTCCATAAGATTCATGATTGGCAGAAGGTGTAAGCAACCATACGGGATACGTAGTTATTCGTCTGCAGAAGCTGTAGAGCAGACTGTAAGTCGGAGGACATTACAGGTACAGGGGAAACAGTGATGTCTGATGGTACAACGACAAAGAAGGGTTGAGAGTCGAGGAGAGGGAGGTTGGCAGTGGTTCGTTCTTTGGTTACCCTGATGGTTATATCTTCTTTCCAGTGTGTTATATATATGTTTCAAGGCCCGTTTGGAATGTCGTGTGATATACGTATGATCCTCCAATGTGGGACAAACACGCGATCGGGATGCAGGGGTGGGGACAAAAAGTGGTGTGAGAGCATCGTTGTATACAGCACAGGACATTTGCGGTGAAAAGATTAAATCATGGTTTTCATTGAGGAACAGATCACATCCTATCACCTCCAGTGGCATGCAGGAAGCCTTGAAGCTGTGGGTGGCGGGCCAGAGCAGAGCTATCTTTCACATCATCATCGTATTTTTACCATTTGTTTATGTCAAGGCATGCCCATGGATCAAAAATGCCAGATGTGGTGTCTTTTGTCGCTCATTTGAACATCTACGCTCCTTCCATGCCCACACTCAGCCCAAGGTACTGAGTATCAGTAACATTATGGTATATCTTCACTGCCTATTCCTGCCTGTCAATATGTATCCAGTTCGAACCCATTATTTGTGCGGATATCTGCT
>JBBPNR010000856.1:0-15922 GCA_038091015.1 Boletus vermiculosoides
AACAAACCCTAGAGGCTATTTCATACTATATTCCAAATTCGACGCGTCGACAAGCCCACCTCTACCCTCGTCCGCCCGAGAGCGTACCCGAACGACAGCTCAAACGTGATTCGCGTTCGTCAACTGAGTTCGTGGCGTTTTTTTAGGGGGGGGACGTGTCTCGTGTTTGGACAGGCGAGATCATGGCATCCGAAGCGACATGCGTACAAATTCTCTTCCATTTCCCGAATCGAACCTCACTGGGTAGCGAAGGAACCTGCCTCTTCATTTCATTTATCAGCGATACCCCTTCTCCCCCTTCCTTCCCCCTGTTTCGTATGCCCGGGGACCGATGACGGTGCCCTGCGAATTTTGTGGCGTTTGTCAGAGTTAGACGTGTTGATTCGTATCCGTTCGAAGCGGGGCTGGCATGATCACGTCAGCGCCGTCCTCTCGGTTTGTCGACGCGCGACGTTCATAAACCTCATCGTTTCACCGCCCATCCCCCCTTCATATTGGTCTGAAACACAAGCAAAACGAAGAGAATGTCGGTATCCATCACCGATATTTGCGGGGCGGTCTCGACTCTTGATAGGCATCTCGGTTTTGGGGGGCCTTCTTCAAGACGTCCGACAGCGCATGGCTGCCGTTCTGTACGTTTCTGCGCCACGACGGGGCGCGCGTGCATACATACATACATACATGCGCTTTCGTCAACCGTGCAAATATACGCATTGTGTTTTCGGTGGCTCCTCGGCCGAGGCATTCGGCCGAAATCAAGCCAAACTGCTTCGCACTCGATCCCCACCTCACGATCGTGTTATCGAGCCAAACTCCCGGTCTCATCCCCTCCTCCACCAATTCACGCTCTTGTCGTGAGCGTCCCCATCGTCACCGGCAATATCAACGTCACCGAAATTGAAAGCATTCGAACGAGAAGCCCTGCCTCGTGGGGTTACGTGGTTGCATGATGACTACCCCTCTTGAATCTTCCCAATGGGATGATCTGAGTGCACGATAATAACGTCCCAAAACGACCGGTTCTTATCATTATATCGATGGGCCAACTCGGATGCTATGTGCTGCGGAACCTTTGCGCTTGAGAAGTGGTATCAGGATTAGGACGTGGGTCCCGAGGAAGTAAAAGGGGGGAGGGTTCGGTCAAACGCCGAACCCCCTCGAGGCTCGTCATGATCAACCGTAACCTGTTACGGTGTCCTCTTAACACCCAGGCGCACGATCGAGAACCTTGAGTTACATTTGCCAATACAGAGGGCGAGCGTGTCGTTAACACGGCTCGTTGACGACGACCGCGTTGCGAGACATGTCACCACATCATGATACGTACCAAAGACCCTACAAATCGGTGCATTTTGTCCGGTTAGAGTCGTGCCCTATTGATTTCCGGCTTTTTTTTATGAGAGGGAGGGGGTGTATGGAAGCCGTATACGTGAGAAGATGATGGCAGGGACGATGATGGTGACGCCGCCTCGAGGAAGGTCATTTGATCGATGGTGGCGGGAGGGGATTCATTTCATTCGCTGCACGCGATCCCATTTTCTTGCGTTAACCTTGTTCGTTTCCAAGTCCACTCAATTCATCATCTGATACGAGAAAAAAAGAGAGACCCCCCTTTCCCACCTGTGCCTCACCTGCTACAGCAGTCGAACGTTGTCCTCAACTTCACGTACACGCATATCACCCCTTTAGAAAATCAAATCCCAAAAGCTTGTTGCGATACAAGGGTCGGGTGAGCGTGTGGATACTGTCGACACGAAAAAGTGCAAGCGAGAAAAAGGGGGATCGCATAGACCTGGCCGAGGGTCTGAAATAATCATCGGAACAAGAACGAAACGAAAACACCGATCCAAACTGTCCTCTCTCCAAATACCCCCCTTCCATATACCTCACATCGTTGATCGCGAACGTGTGCCCCCCAGTGAGTGATGGGAAGCGGGGAAAGGGGTCAGCACGACCCAGTCACATGCGTTCCAGCGGATGCGTGTCTGTCGCACTGACAAATACTTCAATGTTCTTCAGTGCCTGTTTTTCCTGTTCTGTCAAGGTGACTGATGAAGCAGGCCCGGATGGTCCATGTGGAACCAACGACGTTGGTGGGACCGCCTGGGAGGATGGGATGTTTTCATTTGCAAATTCGATGAGCGTCGAACTCAGTTTAGATGCTAGGATGGGGAGATACCCCCGTTCGGTATTCGTGTGGCCACCTAAGAGATATCGGCGACCGCGCGGGATAAGAACATACCCGGTACCGCGCGTGACAACGTCAGCGTATCACATGAAGCAAGGGACAAGGGTGAGTGGGAGGAAAAGAGGGGGAATGGCATTTGAAAGCCCGGGAAAGGAGAGACACTCACAAAGGACAACGTATTTCCCTGCCGCGACTGCTGCCAAGACCTCATGCTATGCCGGAGATAGATCAGCAAGGACGTTTTCGCGTGATAATACCGTCAAAGTGACGTGGAAGGTAGCCAGGGGGCATTCGACGAACGCCCAGACCAAATACATGAAGCAAGGACAACAGAGGAATCCAAAAGGACGTACGTGGGCCATTTCACCAGTGAAATAGACGTCCGCATCGACACCGACAAGCACCGAACCGCCAGACCCCGCACAGATCGCAACCGTGCGTACCTCACGCGGCACCACCGGTCGTCCGACGTCGACTTTGCGTGCACGAATACGGCAAGAGAGATGCAGCGTAAAAGATAGCGGGAGGGAACGGGAGCAAAGAACACGCGGGCAGATCATCATTCGGGACCAAACGGCGGAACCAAAGGCAAATGACGAACGGTAGGTCATTCATGTCCACCAACGTCATTGAAAAACGTTTAAAGGATCAGGTTTGCCTGCTTACCGTACGGGAGATGGAGGTGCTTCTTGATCCTCCCGACAAGTGCTTCGATCGATACCAGATCTTGAAGTGTGAGCAGCCTGCCAAGTCCGCCGTCGTCGCCCTTGGGTTCGCCAAGAAGCGAGATGTTCACGGAACCCAGCGTACTGACATGTTCCGGATTTCCAGCGCAACGGGCGAGCCAGTCGTTGACACCGTCGTGTACACTATCGAGGGCCGTGTGCGGCGAGTAAACCGACACGCCCGCCGCAGCAAGGTTGAGAAGGGAGGCTTGAAGAGAGTTGGAGAGCGTGAAAGACGAAAGAGGTTTGAAGATCGTGGGGTGATACGATACGACAAGTGCTACAGAAGGTTCTAACGCTTCTTGTAGAACAGCGGAGGTCAGGCTGGACGAAGAAGTGAATTATGAAGACATTCTCGGACGTGGCGCGTATAGATGGGGTCTCACTCGATCGTTAATAGAACCCTGTTCGCATTTGGACGCAGAACGGGCGACTCTGGCATACGTGCGCATCAGGAATAACACTCGCAAAGAAGGTAATCATGTTTGCGCCGTACCCAGCAAGAGGCCTACCTGTAGTAGGAGTTGGTGTTTGAGCTACACATCAAAGCAAGAATACCGAAATGACCTACGTTATCCCACTTCTCTGCAAGTCGGAGGGGCGCGATCCGCTCCATGGCCTTGAGCGCATAGTTGACTACTAGCTGCGACCGTGCCATGGAAGTAGCTAGGGAGCACTGGCATGCGCAGGGGTACTAGTATGTGTAGAGTCACGTGACAATATGAGAGACACGTTTGCGTGCAACCGTTACTGTAGCCATCTCGAAACCCCGAAATTTAGACAAGATGGTCAGTTTCAAATCTCCTTCTCGTCCCATTTTTTCATGATGATGTGTACAGGTCGTGTTGGCAGCCTCGATCTGCACCAAAGGCGGCAAAGGTACGATCCAAAACCTTGTTTTTTTGCGATGGCTTCGTGTCTCTGAGCCATTCCATACAGCCGTCCTCTCGCGTCAATTCCACTCGATGACGCGAACCAGGATCGAATCACTCCTCGCCTCTTTCCCGAAGCTCATCCCCGCCAATAGCCAACACACCTCCGTCGAAACTGCCGAAGTCCGTTACGTCTACCAACCGCTCGAGGATCTCTACATCCTCCTCATCACCAACAAAGCGTCGAACATCCTCCAGGACATCGATACGTTGCATCTCTTTGCCCGCGTGGTCTCGGATATGTGTAAGAGCGTGGACGAGCGCGAGATTCAGAAACAGTCGTTCGAGTTGTTGGGTGCTTTCGATGAGATCGTGAGCTTGGGCTACCGGGAACACGTTAATCTGATGCAAGTTCGGAACGTGCTGGAGATGGAATCGCACGAGGAGAAAATCCAGGAGATCATTGCACGGGTAAGCATCGCCCATACATCCTCCACAAGAACGGGGGGAAGTGCTCAACACCCTATGCCTGATCGCAGAACAAAGAAGCCGAGGCAAAGGAGGAACTCAAGCGCCGTGCCCGTCAACTCGAGATGCAGCGCCGAGAACAACAGAAACGTGCCGCGGCTATGGGTGGTGGTGGTGGGGGTGGTTCATACCTCGGCGGTGGCGTGTCTGGCTATTCGCCCGTCCCGCGATACGAGGCTCCCGATGCCCCGGCTGCGCGCACGGCGTCGCCTGCACCTGTTGCAGCGGCTCGCTCGCCTCATTTCAAGACGGGTGGTATGAAGCTTGGGAGCAAGAAAACGAGACAAGCAGAATTGCTGGATGCTCTCGGGGGTGAGGTCCTCACCATCGAGGACATGTCCACCCCTCCGACACCCATCCCCGTCGAACCACCAACCCAGACTCAGAAAGATGCCCGAGGCAGTCTTCCGTCCGTAACCCCAGAAAGGCAAGTCCATCGCCACCCAACCACCCTATCCATCAGACTCTGATCTATATTTCTATAGCGTGCACGTCGTCATCAAGGAAACCGTCTCGGTCTCGCTCCTGCGCGAAGGTGGCATCAAATCTATGGAGCTCAAAGGCGATATGAACCTCCAAGTCGCCGACCCGTCCAACGCACACATCAAGCTCGCCCTTGCGCCGTTTTCGACCGACTTTGGGTCCGACCTCCAATTCAAACAACACCCCAACGTCGCCAAATTCGCCCCGAACCAAGAAAAAATCATCGCGCTCAAGGACCCCTCCAGGGCGTTCCCGGTTGGCCAGGCGCTCGCCGTGCTCAAGTGGCGCTATGCAGGCCACGACGAGAGCTACGTCCCTCTCGCAAGTAAGTACCCCCCCTCCCTTTTCTCCGCTCTCGGGGGAAGTGCAAACCAGCGTTGTTGCTGACATGGATCATTCTCTCTTTTTTTTTTTCCTTTTCACCTTTCCTTTCCCCACATACAAGTCAATTGCTGGCCATCCCCTTCCAACGACGGCACGTGCGACGTCAACATCGAATACGAACTCGAACACGACCACATCACCCTCTACGACGTCACCATCTCCATACCCCTCCCCACAGGCTCCTACCCGACCGTCTCTGACCCGTCTTCCAACTGGTCGCTCAACCCCTCCACGCACGCCCTCGACTGGTCTATCCCCCGGATCTCCCCTGACGAACGCTCGGGTACGCTCGAGTTTAGTGTGGGCGGGGACGACGCCGGGGCGTTCTTCCCTGTCAAAGTTGCCTTTGTCGCGCAGGGGAGTTTGGCTGGGATCGGTGTGGCGAAGGTGACAAGGGCGAGTGGGGGAGAGGAGGTGGTGTTTTCGTCGGATGCGGTAGTAAGTGCCGAGGAGTATGTCGTGCTGTGATTCGTGAGCGGTCACCGCGTCATCATCATTGGTGGTGTAGTAGTATCAATGAATCCTTGTGCGCTAAAGGGTTCTTGATGGTGATACGTTGGCAAAGACATCTTTGTTGCGGCATCTATGAAGTACATGGATTCCGTCCTGTCTATACATCTGGGATAGAGCATACAAACGATATCCTGAAGAAATGAACGAGCGTCCACGGAAGTCTAGCTGAAAAGCATGGAAAGCAAGAGAGAGAGAGAGAGAGCAAAAGAGACGAGGATGAGAAATCAAAACAGCATTAAACCCTCAACCTGATCATCGCCGCTTCTCCATGACACTGTGCCGCCTCTGACCGGGAACCATCGTCATCGATGACCACCACGCACTCCCAGATCCACTCCCGCTCCCGCTCATACTCCCACCACTCATCCGTTTCTTGTTCTTGTCGGTAGGCGCCGTCAACGGCGATCCCAATGTGCTAAACATGGACGCCCGCTTCATGTTGACATTCATGCCCATCTCGTCCGTTCCTCCCCCACTACGGCTCCTGACGGTCATCTTCTGCGAGAGATCCTCCTTCCCATTCTCCTTCGCACCCGAATCGGGGTGATGCGTACCTCCGAGAGGTCGGAAGAATCGCGCAGCGACGGTCGCAGCGCGCTTGACATAGACCTCTCCCCTGCCCATTCCATTCCCCACCCCCATCCCCACACCTGTCGGCATCATTCTCGCCGATCCCACCGGATCCATCATCCACTGAAACGCCACCAGTGTCATAAACGCATCGTTCCCTGCGTTATGCAACACGCATGGCGAAGTGACCCCGAGCGAGTGCAAGATCCCGCCAAGGCTGAGCAACGACTCCGGTAAACGGGCACTGCCCGTCTTACGATCCTGCATGGGACCACGTTCGCCGGTAGTAAAGAGGGCGCGCTCAAGGTAGGCGACGTCAAGAGTCAGGAGGTTGTTTGGGAGTTCTGGATGTGTCCGTGAGACCCGGAGATGGAGAGTACGATCAAAGGAGATAGATGTCCATCAGGTGAGTTGGACAGAAACACGCGAGGAAAGATACATAGATAGACGTACTGATCTTCATCTCTTCGAGACGCTGCAACATCGCCCGAGCGCCATGTCCGACAAGCACGACATTATTGGGAACCGTTTCAGAATCTGGACTGACAAGACTGCTGCCCAGCGGCGTCAACACAACACAACACACAGATAGACATGCTTGAACATGCGTTCAAGGCTCACCTCAGGACAGATTGGATGATTCGTGGCATTTTCGATTTCGGTATCACTTGACTTTCTCCAAACTAGAATTTCATTTTGGTCATTTACCAATGGACGATATAATTTTTGTGATGTCAATAGAAGCACAGACAACTGGTCGAGAGCGTTACGCACGGCATACTACCGTTATAAACCCGACACCCATAACCGAGAAGAAAACATGAATATATGAGTTGGGCATTATTAATTTAGGCGCTGTTTGGGCGTGGCGAGATCAGAAAGGCGCAGATAGAACGTACCTGCCATGACACGGCTGGCGACGCCCTGTTGAATGCATCCGTATATTCAGAGATGATGTAATGACCCTTGCTGCGGCAACTAAGCGCTCATAAGACGCCACACCAAAAAAAGCGCACCGATAATTCGTGTTCGGTACAGGCGGCCATGCACCCGCTCTAAAGTCGCCCAGTCAGCATCATGCATGTCAGGGCGAGTCGAGGACATACGCCTCAAGGTGGTTACATCGGATAGCTGCATATCCCCATTCGAAGCACGACCGATCGTTCCTTTCGAGGGATTCAAAATCAATGGCTAAAAAGGTCTTGTCCCGCGTCGCCCAGAGTTCTCGGATGACATTCGGATCACCAGCCCGGACGCGGGCTTTAAACGCTGCGAGGGCGACAGCGGGGAGCGCCGAGTGGAGTTTCCTGTAGGCCGACCAATCGTTGACGTGCCGGAGGTGCCGCTGGGAGGTCTCGAAAGGCGTAACGAGGAGCCAATTGTCCACTTGGGGAAGCGCCTCTCCGAACCTGCAAGCGGATAGACATAGGAGTGACGGAAGAATGAGTTCCGGAAAGATGCCGGGTAGCGAGGGAGGATTAAAAAAAGGGGGCATACCGTGTCTTGATCATCTTGATGAAGGCGACGATGGAGTTCATGCGTGTCACGATGTGTGCGCGGCCCGTACGTGCATCCGTGACGGTAACCACAGGCCAGGAGAAGGCAAGGAACTGTTCAAACGTCTCAAAGAACTGACCCCACGTCCGATCGTGCCTGCGACAATCGAAAGAAGGCATGAGCAGAACGTTGGCGCTGGTGCAGGACACGTGTCGTACCATGGTACGCCGTGAAGCTGGAAGTAGCCCATGTAGGCCGAGTAGACCTAGGAAGCCGAGAATCGTCAGCATCACGCGTGCGTCATGAAGGTATAGGAAGGAACGTACAGACTGAAGGTCATACTCCCAGCCCCGAGGGTCGACCAAGTGAAAGTCAGACATGACTCCGAGGTGCAGGAAACCTCTAAGACGGCTGTGTGACGAAGTAGTCTGTGAGGCGCAACGCCAGATTGTAAGCGCAATCTAGACGGAAAGAAAGCTACGTCAGGACAACAAGGAATGGCGACGGTCGTTGGGAGGGATTTATAATTCAGACTCGGGTGGAGGGGGGCCTATCCGTAATGCATAAGTACAATACAATAATCCATTACGGCTCGGAGAAAGAACGTGGAGACACCCTCATACTTACGCGTCGGAGTGGACGCCACCGGGAGATTATCGTCAAAGAATATCACTCTATTTGTTAAGGGAACGTTACGACGCCGAGGCATTTATGTCAAAGAGTTAAAAACAAACGTCGCGGAGTGAAATGCCTGGAGCACAACTCAAAGTATTACCTTGCTTGCAAGGATTCTTCCATATCATGATCACACGGATGGTTGTGACCCGACTAGGAACCGAATGCGCGCCAAACCCAAGCAAGTTTTTGCCGTTGGTTCCCCAGTTACAATAGTTGCAATCGCCTCGCAAATTAGATACAACAGTTCATACAGAGTGGTGCGTAAAGTTGAAGCGTGCGCAGGACAATGACTGCGGGGGGCAAACATGGTTAGTTCGGAAAGACAATATGGGGAAAGGAAGATCAGAGACTTGAATGGGTCCCGAAGGAACAACGCCCATCGTGCATGCACGTCACGGTTGCAATCAACTGCATCCTGAATGAGAACCGAATAGAAACTGCGCTTACCGGGGTTAGCTTTATATTGAACGGCGCCCCACTGGAGTTTTAAGATAGACTTTCTCGTCCGCGGGCGACTGCCCAAACGTAAATTGTTCTACGAGAAAGACCGAGTCAGTCAGCAGTTCCGGTGATGGGACAAAAAGGCAAGAGATCAGGAAAAGAATTCGCGTTCTTCTCATCGCCTGCTGAGCAGACTATCGAAGTGAGCTGAGTATTCTCATCACGAAGAGAATGAAAAGGAATGTTTGCACACGTACCGTTGTCCAATGCGCAAAAGGCCTCACTGCAATATTTGTTGCTTTTGAAGAGGCTTAGTCATCACCTGATCAAGAACTAGACCTGCCCTCAACACGCCCCAGCCACCGAATCAACTATACAGCACCATGCGATTATTCCCACAGTCACCCATCCTCCAAGGTAAGTCCCGTCCTGTTCATACCGCAACATCACCACCGACGCCGAGAAGATGCAGATCTTCGTCAAGACCCTCACGGGGAAGACGATCACCCTCGAGGTGGAATCTTCCGACACCATCGACAACGTCAAGACAAAAATCCAAGACAAGGAGGGGTAAGTGTCTATCTCATGTCCACCAACCATACCCCCGATGACGATCACGTACGTACAGTATTCCCCCCGACCAACAACGTCTCATTTTCGCTGGCAAACAACTCGAGGACGGTCGTACCCTCAACGACTACAACATCCAGAAAGAGTCTACTCTTCACCTCGTTCTCCGGTGCGTCCCCGATCGAGGTACGCCTTCTGGTGTCTGTGTACTGAAACGATGTCTAGTCTCCGCGGCGGCATCATCGAGCCCTCGCTCAAGGTTCTTGCATCAAAGTACAACTGTGACAAGCAGATCTGCCGAAAATGCTACGCACGTCTCCCACCGCGTGCAACCAACTGCCGCAAACGCGGCTGTGGTCACTCTTCACAACTCCGTCCGTACGTATACCTTTCCCTTCACCCGGTCATAGCTATACTCGCGCTTCACAATAACAGGAAGAAGAAGTTGAAGTAGTCCACTCGCCGTCCTGCCGACGTTGCATGTGCGTGCACGCTACGTGGAGATATGGAGTACGTACGAACGACCAAAACGCACGAGGATCCCTGTCTCCTCTTTTCTAGGCGACGTTTAGTCATGTACTTGTATCCCACCTAACTCGCATATACAACTCATGATTTTTTAATCTGCTTTCTGCGTATTGGCAAGACGCGCCGCCGAATATCCACTCGTGCTTCGCTATCGGGGGTTCAAACGTCCATTATGGTAGCGAGCAAGCCCAGCCGCGCGAAGAGGTCGCAGCCTTCTGTCCCAGGTACCCCTCAGAAATGCAACCGCCATCCCGTGTGCGTGTGAAGCACCGCCCGCTAGCCCCGTGTAGGAGTTCAACTCCCAAGCCCGGATGGTCATCTATGTGACTCATCGATTGCTATTTTGCGTCGGCGACCTGATGCATCGCAGGCAAAACCATCGGCAACAAAACACCCTAAAAAGCAACGCTAACCGGTTGGCCCTTGACAGGTCTTATGTCTCGTCTTCGAGACGGACGCTATTCGACCGTGGCTCAAACGATACAGCCTGTCATGCCCGGTT
This sequence comes from Boletus vermiculosoides, assembly GCA_038091015.1. Classification (NCBI taxonomy): domain Eukaryota; kingdom Fungi; phylum Basidiomycota; class Agaricomycetes; order Boletales; family Boletaceae; genus Boletus; species Boletus vermiculosoides. The sequence goes on from JBBPNR010000856.1 coordinate 10,480, forward strand.
GCCGTGCGCTTTCGAGTTTCAGCCTCGATCGGTTTTTAATGGACTTTCCCCAGACAACAAACATCGGGTGTGCACGTGTAGTACTGCTGGGGAATCGACCATCTCCCCTACCCTCAAGCCTAAATACCTTGGCTTCTTGCGCCTCTGCCTATGTTGTGAGCGTAGGCCCGTGAGGACACCTCGTCCATCCACGGTCCATGGGCGGTTCTTGCCCCGGTTCCCAGATGCACTACCCACATCCACACACGAGTCGTTCCCTCCCAAACGCACGTCCCTTTTCCCTGTCCCTCACCGTTGCTGTAACTATTCGGATACCTATCCAAGGCATGGCACGGCCGCCGGTCCCCCTATGCCGGGTGAAAGCATTTGGAACTCGACACGCCGTTCTATTCTTTACGCCCTACACTTCGGTGTTTACCCTTGCGCTGCTCGACTGCACCCGCACGTATTAACAATGACGAATGGGTTCCGCTGAGCACCCACGTCGAGTCACCCCTGGGAATGTGACATACATATGTAACCGGTCGCGCCCTACCTCGCGCCCCGCACACTGCACAAGCGGCGGAGGCTACTCGAGTCGAGGGAGGTGAGTGATGGGACTCGGAGGGCGACGCCCTCCATTTTACGGCTCGCTGCATTTGATGGCCCTCGTCGTCGGGAGATTGGGCATGTTACGAGACCACCCCCCTGAATGTTTCGAAGCGCGTCGGTATCAAAAAGGTAAAAGTGGAACGTTCATTCATTCTCAATGCCCTGACTAACGTATACCTGAGATTGTCATGCACTACCCCAAACACGCGTCGACGGCTCGACCATCCTCGCGTGTACACGGGGGGGCCAGGCTCTCTTGTTACCACGCCCTCCTATCACGTCGCCATGCCATGCACGGCTGGCCCACCCGTCACCCTCCCACATTTGCGCAGGACGGGGTCAGGGCCCGGAATGTGATCGACTTGATTACATCCACAGGCGGTCCAGTAAGGATAGACATTCACACCCTTTGTATTTCTGGCTCAAACGGACATTCCATCGAGGTTCGCCGCCGCATCCCTGTGACAGCGTGAACATTGACTTGTCTTGGCCATCCAAGAGTCCATGGACCATGAGGATGCCGTCCAGCTCGCGTACCACACAATGTCATCTCGCGTCGACCGCCACTGCCATACAGCCAAAGTGACGACATCCAACATGCACCAAACACACACTTCCATCACAATGCAGTCAAGGGCATATGTACATGCTCCAGCATCAAACAATTAAAACGAATGGACAAGCCTATCAGCTCACAGGGGTCACTAGAGAATGGGCAGGCCTCATGGAAATGAACACGACAAGGCGAACACCAAAACTAATGTGCCGGGATGACAATCCCTACCATAACCTCTATTACCATGTAAAGAACAGGGTCAATATATGAAATAGGGCGGAAATGACACATTCTGTCCAAGCGTCCAGAGAACGAGGTCCGATCACAAAGTACGTCCAATGATAGGTAATCAGCCTAATGTAAAACGTCACCAAACGCCGCAACCAACAATGCCAGAAACAAGGGAAGAAAATGGTATACGATACGGGAACCCTAGCACAGCCGAGCCAAAAAAAGAGCGTTTGCTCAGACATTGGGTTTTTGCAGAGAAACATTTAGAACACCATGACGGCACCAGCAACTGCGGAAAGAACAAGAGCGGCAGCGGGAGCCACACCAATCAACTTGAAGGAAGCAGCACCAGACGTGCCTAAGGCCGAGGGAGAGGAAGCAGCTGTGGAAGAGCTTGCTGCAGAAGCCGCAGTCGAGACCGCAGAAACGGCAGATGTAGCAGTCCCCGTAGGTGTACTGACACTACCCGACGAGCTAAAATGACAGTCAACAGCAGTCACCTCTCAGTAAACGACCACCTACGTAGAAGCGGTACCAGTAGAAGTCGTGGATGCTGCGGTGGTTGACGTGGTGGTCGCGGCACCGACGGCAAAGTCACCACTCGTTGCATAAACCTGGGAGACATTGCTAAAAGAGGATAGCATCAATACCAAGGCAAGAACCCAGATACGGAAAGCCTTACTTTACGGCGATTGCCTCAAGAGTGTATCCATCCCTGAAGGCAGACACCTTTCAGCCATCGCAAACATAACGTATGGAACAGAATTTAACATACTCGACTGGAACCTGAGGAAGTGTGATGGTGATTTCTCCCTGAGCAGTGATCACGTTGTTTGCAATGGCGAAGGTGTTGTGGAAAACGGTGTTGACCATCTCGATGGAGAAGGTACCAGGGTCTGTGGTGGTAGCCGTCCACGAGATCGTGATTGTACCTCCAGTCGTCACACTAGTTGGAGTGTTAAGGGACAAGGCCGAGACATAGGGAAGAATGAGCGCGAGCGTGCTAGACAACCAAGCTGAGAACGACCGCAGATAACCAGAACAAAAGGACCTACCTGAGCTTAACGAACATGTTGAGTCGTAAGAAGGAGGCAAGCACGACGGCCAAGGGAGTAGAGAGGGATGGACGTGAAGGGAACTGTGAGAGTTGAAGGAAGAGAAATGGAGAGCGGATGGCTTTTTATTCTCGGATGGTCTGGATACGAACCTGAAATTCCCACGCCGATTCTGGTTGCGATGCCGGCACACGGTCTGCTTCGCAATCTTTTCTCAGACTAGCGAGTCGCTTTCCGAGAACTCTATGTCCACCCAAGGTTCGTTACAACCGTACGTATTATACCGGCCGTTTTACGAATAAAAGTCATACGCATCATGCCCCCTGGAGATGCGGGAATGCACAACGACGACCGCCGTGTTGTAAACACGCCCAGACATTGACCAATCTCCCTAGTGAAACGTTTTCTTCGAGACCAATTTTAGTAAAACGGCCTAATAGATCTGCGTGGGAAGAGACGTCACCCGGCGCACACACATAGTTACGAAACTCGACCGACGCACCTCATCAAACGGTCGGGTATCATTGAAACAACTCTCCCAAACCTCATTTACCGCACGCGCCGCCGTCGCTTCGTCCGGACACCTTGGGTTCGCCCGCACAGACAAAATTGCCCTCCGACGGACACAGGCCTGTGTACCCGTCCAAAAATGTGATCGTGACGGGATCACGGATCAGGGGATAGGAAAGGAGGTGCATCAGCGACGGATATAGCGAGCATCGCAGAGGCTACCTGGTGTTGTTTGGTGAACGACACGTGGCCCCGGCCAAGTTCACGCATGTACCTGCAGTCCCCACTCAGACTGTTTGCGCGGATCTTTGCAGCGCACAGTCACGTCAACGGCGAAAACAGACCCAACAAAGAAAATTGGTTCCACGAACTCACTTCGCTACAAGCGTGATGTCGCAAGTTATTCCAGTCAACGTTAAACTTGCAGTGGTCATACATATGTACGAGCTCGTGTGTCAGGGTATCCTCCATGTGTCGCTTGCTACCGGGATGGTTTTGACATAGCACGATCGCGCCCGCTGGATGAAACCCTCCGGAACGTGTAATATCACATGGGGTACACATAATATTCTCAGGTGGTACAGCGCAGCCGGAAAGGCGGAGATGCTTGAGCATAAACACCACGGACGGACCTGGGTGGAGTGAGTCGCATTGAGTCATCCACGAGCGAAGTAAACGCCGATTCGCAAGCAAAACTATAAGCATCAGCACGAGGATACAACGACAAAGACGGACTGTAGTTCATCAGCTCGGTCTTCCATTTTTCGCAACGAACGTGTTGCTGGTCCTCGAAGCCACGTTGGCGTTCTTCGGGAGTGATACCAATGCCAGTCAGTACAGCGGCCTTCTTGAGCCACCTGTGAAATGCGGCCGAGTTGCCCGGGTCCGCGGGTGTGGAGGAAGAGGAGGAGCTGCGTTCCATCGCGGGACCTTTGTAGTGGACAAGCCCTTAAATAGGAAAATGGCGCTACGTTCTTGCTAAGCTCGATGTGTTCGTTTCGGAAGTGACCATGAAACTGACATTTGTAGCTAATCGTAGCAGTTCTCTGTCCTGCACGATATCCCAATTGGACAAACAGACGGAACTCCTTGAATGTTCAATGTGTCCCATGGCGTATCATTAGGACCACAAATCAATCTTATGTGACAGTCCATCAAGCAACCGCTCATCCCCTTTGCACAATTCCCCAGCCATGCGACACCCTCCATAACACATCCTCCACATGCCGGCTAAATGTGCTCTCCTCCGTGCCCACCACTGCCCACACCCCGCCCGTCACCAGTCCATCCACGATCGGGGCTAGATACCCCACCAATCGCACCCCATCATACCCATTTCGCAACCCCTTGAGATGTGCCATCTCTATTTCGAATGATCCCAGAGTAAACGTGCATGGGAACGCACGTATCAAGGGCGCGAGCAGCGGATCGTCGGGGCCATCTGGTGCATCAGTCGCGACGAACAGGGGCACGTTTAGGCGGCGGAGGCTGGGCGTTGTGTGGAGTCGGCTGCGGCAGGTGAGCTTGGGGAAGAAGGTGTCGGGGAGAGGAGGCAGAGGGGGATGGGGTGCCTGCAGACTGGGCATGTCTGCGGGTATCTCTGGTGGCCATAGCATTTCATTTATATCTACCATATCGTCGCTCTCGTCGTTGTGCTTGTCATCGTTGCTGTCTCGGTCGTCGCCATCCGTCGCCATTACACTGTCCATCGTCGACAGAACGTGCCTCTCGAGGCCCAGTGCTGTCTGCGTGTCCAGTCCCAGGACGTCCCGAACCAGCTTCCACCAAATGAGCCTCACATTTGCCCGTGCCTCCTGTTGAAAGCAACTATCCCCCACACGCACATGCGTACCCACGTACGTTCCCCCAAGCACCTTCCCGATCCTCTCCGCGGCCAATATTAACGCCGCATTCGCAAATACCATGTACCGCCTCACCTCTCCCCGTACCCGTTGGTTCTCTGGCTTCTGGAGTCGGAGTCGTGAAGAGCCAAAGAGTGTCCCGAGTTGGATGAGACGCTGAGGCGCGACAGCGAGCGTGTGGATGGGTATAGTCTGGAGGTACTTGTCGCCCTCCCGTACGGGCGCAGGTGTATCCACAGACTGGTACTCATATGGCTCTGTGTCGGGGAGAAAGAGCGTCTCGTTGGGACGAACGCCAAGCCATTCCTCTATTCCTGTCGCCGCCCCATTGGACGCGCGTACGAGCGCCTGCTGGACCTCGATTGGTCCTAAATCCACCAGCCACGCCCATGGGACGAGCGTATATGCCATGTAATCCATACATACATCCAGCCGTGGTACATCAACTGGGATACGTGCACGGTGATTTCGCCCTTTCCGCTTATCGGTGAGCCGGAGCATCCGGGCGAGTGTACTTATTTGGTCATTTTGAAGTTAAGTCTCAAACTCAAAGTCACAGTTTGGCCATGAAATGTATACCATAAAATAGAGCCCTTTTCCACGGTCATTTTGAGCCCCTACCCATGCAAATTGGTGGT
>JBBPNR010000857.1:0-15885 GCA_038091015.1 Boletus vermiculosoides
ATCCCAGGTCCCCGCCCGTTCGAGGGGCACCGCTTACATAAGCACTAGTAGCATTGGACACTTCGTACCGTAGTTCTTACTTCAGTGACACTTACTGAGTATCTACAGTCTACAGGTTACCAACCCCTGTTTACCTTCCACAGTACATAGTTCATTGTCATGTTTTGTCAAGTTCCCCATCCCGGGGTTGGTCGCTTACCCCTGACTTGAATATCAAAGTGGGTGCTTAGTACTCCGCGCCCTGAGCAACTATGTTGTGCCATGTTCTTACTGACCTTCCTTTTTTGACCTGCCTTGTGCCGCTATCGAACTTGCCATCAAGAAAACTAGTCGAGCATAATGCCACATTATTTGCTCCATATATAGGTTAGGTCACCTAACTCGTGCTGTAAGACACTTTTTAGGATCGGTTAAGTGCTCATCAGCCAATGAGAGGGCTCGTTGATTGTGAAAGGATTGTTCAACCGTCATGAAGCGATACTTTGCAGACAAGTTGCTTCGAAAAGGCTGCCCTTAAGCTGTGTGTCACTTTCACAGCAACTTTCGCCTCAAGGTACGCTCCCCAGTGAAAAGCCGCATCCAACGCTCTGGAATCGTGGCGGTTGCTTTTCAGTGCGAGCGTACGCGCGTGTAGTAGTAGCCGACATCACTTCGATTGACATACCGCACGTCCTGAACGCATTTCAAGGGTCTACTGTAGTCTGTTTGAGGGAAAATGTCTGGGTGAGTTCCCTCTGGTGCCTTTTTTCCCATTGTCGCAGTTTGTTCAGTGTGACGGTGCTCTTTCTGCCCATGTGGACACAGGTCTGATTTGCATAGGGATGGAGACTGGCGTGTGCAAGACTCAGAAGGTAGCTCTTGGGGTCCATTGGTTGTCTATAGGTACGTGCTCCTTTTGAGTAATTTCCTGAGTGGGTATATTGCCCAATTCGCTGTTCACCATTCGTATCAGGCCACCATCCGAGGAAAGTACCCCGTTGCTGCTGGGGAAAACACAGCGCAAGATATCCCAAGACGGGTGCAAGTTCATCATATACGGCCTATTCGCGATAATGGCATTCCTCTTCGTCAGCGTCAATTTATACATGCACTTTGTGAACTGTCCCTTGTATCCATCGGCCATGAACGATATTCGGAAGGAATGGACTCAGGAGGTAGAAAAGCATAGGCACGAGTACGAGGAGATGGAGCGCCGTGAAAATCAACGCCGAGAAAACGAGCAACAGAAGTGGCGTCGTGAAGAACAAGAACGTCAAGAGAGGGTCCGGAAGAAGTGGGCACAGGAGGTAGAGGAGCATAGGCACGAGTACGAGGAGATGGAGCGCCGTGAAAATCAACGCCGAGAAAACGAGCGACAGAAGTGGCGCCGTGAAGTGGAGGATCACGATCGCATCGAGGAAGAGCGCAGGAAACGCGAGGAAGAAGAACGCCAGAAACTCAACATGTTTTGGGGTGGTATTGAGGCACATAAATGCATCACATATGCAACCAGGGAGTACACTGCACGCCTCATGAACTTACCCGCAACCTGGGAGCATCGGGTGGAGGCATGCAGGGCTACACCACTCGAAGTCCACGGGATATCGTATCTGCCAAAGAGTTGTGAGGATAAGGTAGGTGATGTTAACTAGAGGATACTCCCAAAATTGACGTCGTATTAGGGCCCTGGTTTTGTCATCGGAAGATGGGAGATTAATGAGCATGAACCGGATTGTGTAGCGTTCTGGAATCAGTACCAGGACAAGGAAAGTCCTTTCCACTATAGATTTGATGTTACGCCAAGTTGACAGTCACTCCAGGGTTGCACGTCTCCGGGATCGGGTAAGCGGGTAAGCTACGAATCTCGAAAACATTGCACTTTTCCTTGATCTCACCACCCCACAGCGCGTCGAACACCACCTGGAAAATCTCCCAGAGGGAAGTGACTGGCGGGAATTCTGTTCCACAACGCCAGCTCATTTCGACCATATGCAATTCCCTGGTGCGCAGGAATGCTTTACATCGGTACGTGTATTCTAGGAGGCTGTGAGCTCGACTGACATGTCCCCATGTGTACTTGTAGGTTTGGGGCGTGTATGGTCAATGGGAATTAGACGACAGCGACTGCTGAATACGCCTTCACCCTTTTAGTTACGATATCCACAGATTGTGTCTTGTTTGCTTGAAAACTTTGGTTCTTGATCATTGTATGCTTTTGGATTGCTTTCTGTAGGCTGTTATTTGTATATTGTCAGGATCGCTAGGAATCGCGGCGCAAACACCAACAAAGCACGTTGATCACTAGAATAGAGAAAAAACCTAATACAGGCCGACGAAATGAGCGTGTCGTACCTAGAATAGAGAAGCACGACGTTAGGGGAAAGGAAAGGGTACGAAGGTACGACATAAGATACGAGAGATTATAACGAAAGACTCAGGGACTAGGAAGGGCACGAGCCTGACACATATACATGCTGTACATTCTGTATAGTCTGGTAACCAGCCCGTCTAATGAGGCAACGTCTATCGACGGCTTGCCTCATTAGACGGGCTGGTTACCAGACTACATTCCGTATAACAACTTATGACTGGAATCGCGCATCGGTGCAATAAGCAGAGAAAGGGAGCAGCATGAAAAGTAGGCAGAGCCTCCCGACTTTGTATCCCCAGTCACATTCATCGCATCGTTAGTACACAAATCCTTCCCGCCTGACGTTCCGTGAATCCACCCCCATCTCTTTCAATCCGGTGAACACTATCTGATCAAAACCCTATGGTCCACACATGTAAGTTTGCCTGTCTTGTAAGTTCTCGATGTCCAATGCGCGCAACGCATCAATGTTCAGTCGACCCGCATGGTGTGTCACTTCAATGGCGAGCACCGTCCGACTCGTTGTAGCCACCAACGAGGATGAAGAGGCAGGCGATCAAGAGGAGACATGAGTTGACAAGGTGACTTGATGCCCTTGGGGGCAATCGTCCGTGCACGCCAGGGCGCGAAAGACGAGCGGAAGCAAGACGTCGGGCCCGCGCGTGGACAGTACGAGAGTGATATCTAAATTCGATGTTACGCCAAACTGACGGTCACCCCAGGGTTGCACGTCTCCGGGATCGGGTAAGCGGGTAAGGTCGAATCTCGAAAACATTGCACTTTTTTTGATCTCACCTCCCACAGCTTATTGAACACTACCTGGAAAATGTTCTAAAAGGGAGCGACTGGCGAGAATCCTGCGCCACGACGCCAGCTCGCTTCCATGGGGTACCCAACGTGTACGTTGTTGACCGGAAATGAATGTCTGGGAAACACTAAACGATTCGTGTGTACTTGCAGAACTCGGAAGCCTTTGGCTACTGGCAGATCGATGACGCTGACTGTCAGTGAAAGACATTTCAATAAATGTCGGCCTCCCTCAGCAAGATTTGAATGTGCACATGTACGAGTGATGCTTGTTTGTACAATATCGATCTTTGGCTGTTTCGTTTCGTCTTCTTAGACAGAGTATGATGGTTGTCTATATCGAAGGTATCAGCCCACTTGAAGTTCGCACGGGTTTTCTCGGAAACCAACATCATTGTCGACAAAATGATGCCCCACGGTCGTATTCATCTTGTTGCCGCGTTGTCCCCAACTCTCGTTATTGCTCTTTGTACCCTTTGAGATTTTGACGACTCCGCGCAGACTCTGAGTCGCTGCGATCCGGGTGGGTGCTGATTAATTTTCCTACAGACTTTCCTGTTTTGACCTGCCTCGTGCTTACTTTCGGGGCGGCTTCGGATCGTGGCTTATTGGGCATCTTGTACAGCAACTTTGCCACCTTCGTGTTGAACAGCAATAAAAGGGATCCCGTCCCTGTGATTGTACCCCAGTCCGACTGCTACTGGGCCATAGAATTCTTTATCGACGACCAGCATGGTGAAAAAGTCCAAAGGGTAAGTTCTCCTCGCAGCTTCGCCCAACCTCGCTTGATACGAAGGCACGCTCTACTCCCAGCAACATGTACGGTGCCCATCCGGCGTATCCATCTACGGGACGTAGCGCCTCATCCAGCACGTCCGTGATTCTATACCAGTGCGTCGTTTGTGTTCTCTGCGTTGGTTACCAGGCAACCTCATTCGTTCAATGGGTCGTGCCCTGTCCAGCCGTTCGTCCGAAGCTTCCCCATTGCTCCCGGGGAGAGCGAGGCGTCGACGGATGTCCACGTCTCATTTGCTCCAAGTCGGAGGCTGTATCCTCGTACTCTTCGCCTTCTTATTCACAACTGTTATCACAAGCATGCATTTCATGCTTTGTCCGCCGGACCCATCCACGAGGGACTCCACTCGTCTCGGTTGGGAAAGAGAAGAAGCTCAACACGCCGTCCTAGAGCGCGAATGGCAACGCAAGAGCCAGGAGCAAAACGAAATCGAGCAAGGTTGGAAACGTGAGACCGAACAACACGAGAAAGAGGTGGCGCGTCGCGAACACGAGGAGCACGAGCGCCAAGAAAGGGTTCGACAGGAGTGGATGTACGAGATTTACCGTCACGTTCGCGAGTTCGAGGAGATGCAGCGTCGTGAGAGAGAAGAAAGGGAGCGAGAACGAGAACAGTGGAACCGTGAGGTCGAAGAACGCGAACGCCGCTTGGAAGAAGAACGTCAGAGGCTCCATATGTTTTGGGGTCGTGTCGAGGCGCATACATGCACCACGTATGCGACGAGGGAGTATAGCGCGCAGCTCATGAACCTGCCTACGACTTGGACGCATCGGTTGGAGGCATGCAAGGCCACACCGCTTGAAATTCATGGGATCTCGTATCTACCGACGACCTGCGAAGATAGGGTAGGTTATTCTTCCATTAGGATGTTCAGGAGACTGAGTTTTATTAGGGCCCAGGCGTTGTGATAGGTCGATGGGAAATCAACCAGCAAGAGCCAGATTGCACAACATTCTGGGATTCGTATAATGACAAGGTAGGCCCTCTCTTCCATAAGTTGTTGCACGTGGTGCTGAAAAACACTTCAGGGTTGCACTTCACCAGGGTCCGGGAGGAAGGTAAGACCCGATTTCCTAGAGACAGCATATCAGGACTGACCACTTCATCAGTATATCACGCACAAACTAGAGAATCTTTCTGAGAAAAGCGACTGGCGAGAATTCTGTGCCACAACGCCAGCTCATTTCGACCATCTGCAATTCCCTGGTGCACAGGAATGCTCTTCATCGGTATGTGTATTCTAGGCAGCTGTGAGCTCGACTAAACTGTCCCCACGTGTACTTGTAGATTTGGGGCGTGTATGGTCGGTGGGAGATAGATGACAGCAACTGCTGAATACGCCCTCACCCTTTTAGTTACGATATATCCACAGATTGTGCCTTGCCTGCTTGAAAACTTTGGTTCTTGATCATTGTATGCGTTTGAATTGCGTTTTGCAGGCCGTTGTTTATATATACATGCTGTACATTCTGTATAACAACTTATGACTGGACTCGCTCAGTGGTTGGACAGGCATCGCTACAATGAGCAACTGAGGGAGCGGCATGAAGAGCAAGTGCACACTTTGTATCCCCAGTCACATTCATCGTATCGTATCGTTAGTACGCAAACCCTTCTCGCTTGACGTTCCGTGAATCCACCCCCATCTCTTTCAACGCAGTGAGCACCATCTGTTCAAAACTCTCTGGTCCACACACGTAGGTTCGCCCGTCTTGTAGGCTCTCGATGTCCAATGCACGCAACGCATCCTTGTTCAGTCGACCCGTATGCTGCGTCACCTCGATGGTGAGCACCGTCCGACCCGTTGTAGTCACCGACGAAGATGAAGAGGCAGGCGCGCGAGAAAAGACATGAATTGTCAGAGTGCCTTGACGTCCTTGGGGGCGATCGTCCGTGCGTTCCAAGGTGCGAACGATGAGCGGGAGCAACACGTCAGGCTCGCGTGTGGACAACACGAGAGTGATGTTATCCGCGTCTCCGCTTCTGGCTCCACCTACCCTGTTCTTCTCCCGTAAACCAGCTAACATGGCAAGGAACGGCGTCACCCCAATCCCACCAGCGACCCACAACCACTTTCGAGTCCCAGTGCATGTAGATGGCAATGTGGACGATCCTTCTTCATGCCCGGAACAACGTGCCGCTGCGTCCGCAGGCAACATAAAGTCGCCTGCGATACCAACGAGGGGTACGCTGAGCTGCAAGGGCCGCGCGTCCTCGAGGAGCTCAGGACGAAACTCGCCCAGCTGGCGTGCGATCGCAAAGAGCGCACTTGTCACCACCCCTCCAGGCTTGTGCCGTATCGTGAGCGTCAACGACACAGGACCGGCACCCGCTTCCGTGCTTTCGGAGGATGAACCAGTCCACCGACTTGATCCGGATACCGTCCACGTGCGTATCCGGTCGTCGTTGACGCTCTCTGGGTTCGCAGGGGCCATATGTTGATACGATAATGCCCCGACGAACGACTTGAAATCCAGTATGGCTGCTTGACCAGGAATGACGTCGACATGCGTCGGCGACTCGAACGTGAACGTCGCAATGTCGGGTGCGTGCACCTCGATGCGTGCGAGGACAACCTTGGGTGTCGCTTGGATATCGTCGATAAAGTACGTCGATGTGATCTCTTCCGCAAGAAGTCGGACTGGGGGGGAATAAGGGCTACGCAGGACTTGCGTTCCCAGTTTCTGGCGGACGGGTAAGGCGTCTTCGACCAAGATATAGCCCGTCACATGGACAGCTGTCAAGGCGTTGACACGAGGCATGAGTCGCTGCGCGGCGGGTCCCACCAGGTTGTGTGCATCGCCTGTAAGATAGAGAACGGCACCTGTCACGAACGAAACGAACGTGACCCCAGCCAGTGGGGTAGCCTCGATGTTCCCGAGCGACGTCAGCAATCGATTACCTTGGACGAAGATGAATGTTCTTGTCTGAACGATCTGGGCGGTCGACGTACCAGAGTAGTCAGGAATTACGAGCGTCCGACCATCGCTCGGTCGAACACGAGCAAAGCCAGGTTTGCCAGCCCGCTGATTCATGCCTACATGCGACGGAAACCGTTCATCATCGTCTCCAGCGCCATAATACGTCCCTAGGAAAAGCGTATCCGAGCCATTTATGAGCGATATGGCGTCCTCCGGCAATCGCTCGTCAGGTGACAGGTCGAGACGTCGATATGCGACGCGCGGATGTGTGTCCGAGAACTGCACCAGATCTCGCACGTTGATATACTTGGGACAATTTCTATCACAAAAGTAACGTCACGATGAACTCTGAGCGTGGTGGTAGCTCTGGAGCACGTACTCAATAGCTTCGTTCACGACAGACCGCACGCGGAACTCCTGTCCATCGTTTTCGAGGGTCTCGATGTACCCCGCAAATTTGCTCCGTTTTCGCGTCGAAAAATCAACGCCGATCCCTGCGATCAGCGTGGGGGTTCCTCTAAACGCCGCCACGTTCTGAGGGAACGGATCTCCCTCCCATACATGTGCATTCATCGTGAGCTCGCCCAGGTGTCGGCTGGTCGCAAACCCTGGTAGACCATCAGGGCCGGCGAGGATGCACGACCAAGGACGATGTCTGTCGTCGATCGTGGTGACGGGGATGAACGGCAGGCGGGTGGTGTATAATACTTGATGCACCTCGGGCATTTCGGGTTCGATCCATGTCCACGCCTGGGACATGACCCCAGCGTAGCCCATCTTGTCCTGAATGGCGCATTCGCCCTTGTGCCATCCGTTAACAGGACCCATGTCGATGTAGTAGCAACTCAGGATGTGCCTGTGAAAGGGATGACTAGTACATGGAATAAATAACCTTGGTGGTTCCTGGGCAGCAGTCGTTCCCAAGAATTATGTATAGATCGAGGTCAGTAACAGTATCATATGCGCCATGCGGCCCGTCCGTTCGATATCTATATCGGCGACAGATCGACAAAGATATCTCAACACCTGTACCGATTGAACCCCAACTGACTAGGTATACAACACGCTCCATGAGAGACTCTTCAATGTAACGCCTCCGCCACCAACTCCAATATCTCCTTCGTGCTCTTGGCCACATTCCCGTCATCCTTTGCAACCGATTCCCACGTTGGTCCGTGATGCGGTTCAGCAACAACACATTGTTTGATGACCTCCGAAACGTGCTCCTAGAAGAAAAGGTTGACACGTCATGAGGCATCATATCACACCACATGGAAAGACTTACCGCCGTTCCATGCTGTCGCTCGAATTTAAGCCACCAAGCCCAATGATCACCCTGATCCCTGTCTTGTTCCGTCGCCACCGATCGCGAGAACCATTGCCTTGCCTTCTCCACCTTGCGCTCAGCCCAAAACAACCTCGCAACCGTACATGTCACGATCGCACTGTCCTTGGACTTTTTCAGCGCATCCACAGATCGTGACTTGCGTGTCGGACGCGGTTCGGCCCAGATGGCCATCGACCAGAGGATACCCGAAGTTGGACATTCTTGAAGACCGCGCGACAACATTGCTTTGGCCTGCGCGGCACCCCCAGATCGCTCTTCAATACCAACGGATTCAGCCCATAGGATCTCATTGGCAGGGTTCACTAGGCGTCCCTTTTCGAGGATGGCTCGTGCTTTAATACTCTTGCCGTCCAGCTCTTCGAGCTTACCCGCTAAGATCCAAAGAGTGACTTCCTTGGGACATGCTTTCATCCCTGCTGCATAGGACGCACGAGCAGCGGGGTAGTTGTTTTGTAATCGGTGAATCTGTCCTTGGATCATGTATAGTTTTGCGAACTTGGGGAACTTGGATAGCGCAGTCGATACTGTCTCCAGCGCAACGTCGTAACGGCCTTGCTGTCGTTCAAACACGGCAGATTTCATCCATATCTATGGAAGGTTGAGCTCGTGTCAAAAAAAAATGTACATATTACTTACCCGCTCAGTATCGGCTACCGTTCGTGCACGAATAAGCAACTCCCTCGCGACACCCAATTCGCCGTTCTCCGCCTCTAGCTTGACAGCAGCAAGCCAAATCTGCTCGCTCTCTGGGTTTGCAATGAAAGCCTTCTCAAGAACTTCACGGGCAGCAGGCACGTCTCCAGCCAACCACTTCTCCTTCGCAGACATCAACCATAGAACCTCCGCTTGCGGGCAGTAGTGCACAGCTTGTGTTAGCACCGCGTCGAGTGATTCACTGCAAGGTGACTATTAACACAAGACGCCCAAGGGTATGCTTCCTAATACGCACCGAGTTCCATGTGCCTTCTCAAGGTCTGCTGCTTTGCGCCACAAGTTGCGTTTATCAGGGAATACCTTGAGGGCATACGCTAAGATCGCTCTGGATGTCCCAACCATCCCTCTGGCTTCCGCGCTCTCTGCATCTGCGACCCACGTGTCCAATCGGTCTTCCTCTTCAACCTCCATAGCCACCGTCGCTTTAACGATCGCCTCGCACGTCCTCGGTGAACCCTCAGTTTCACATCTCTCCGCCTCTTTTAGCCATTGGTCCCGCGTCAAAAGCACTTGATGGCGTCGCAGCTCGCGCACACCTGCCTCGATCGTCTTGTCGACAACGTCGAGCTCTGTATTTCGTGCCTTAACGGGCTTGTCAGGATCGGCGGTCGCTTCCTGCTCTAGGAGACGGCCAGCAGCTATCCAGATTTCGTGTGACGTTGGGACTGACTTTCGAGCTTTATTCAAGACTGCTTTCGCACGCTCTGGCGTTTCGAGACGAGCGAGTGCTAGCCAAAGCTCGACGGAAAGGGGAATAACTTCAACAGCACGGGAGAGAAGGATACGGGCGTCAGATGCAGACGTTTCGAGGTTGACAGTCTCTTTCCATAATCGTACGGAATTAGGGATGTTCTCGAGGGCTACATAAAAGGTCAGGGATAACGTGGTGAGCAGGGCGATCATAGGACACACCTTTTCGAAGTACTCTTTTCTTCGCCTTCACATCTTGCTCCAGATCGGCGGCGGCAAGCCATATTTTGACGCTTTGTGCAACATGTTGGACTGCGTTTGCGAGGATGATCTTAGCATCTTCTCGATTCTGCAACGAAAATCAACACCTGAAACAGTAATTCCCGTGGTCCGTACGTACGTGTAATCGAGCAGCTTCGAGCCATACGTCTTCGCTTTTCGGACATTGTTCACATCCAGCTTTAATCAACTTGCGCGCCGCGACCATTCGACCAGCATGCTCCTCTAAGCATGCTGCAGCAATCCAACCTGGCGCGTGCTTGGGATTTGATTTCACGAGTGAATCGAAGAGCATCCGCGCCCGTTTAATGTCACCAATTTCAGCTTCGGACTTTATCGCGACACTGTCCAAGGACGTCAGGTAACCCTTGGGGTCTACCGAGGTAGCCAACCCAGAGTTGATCGACGTGCCTGAGATCTGCGATATACCTAACATTAGTATGAAACATGAATTCCTCGGCGATGGTACTCGCCTGGTCAAGTTTGAGCGATAGAATTTTATCTCGTGCTTGACCAATCTCCACGGGGTTGGTCATCGTCCCAGAGTCTGCCGGCATTTCAAAACCACTCGACTGGATAAATAGATTGAGTACATGCCACTCGGGGAAAATAACAGTAACATTACTTGCTGCTGTCTTGCATCCAGCGAAGTTTCATATTCCGTCTTTGTTCTGTCACCCACGATGACGCTATCGGGGATGACGAAGGATCTTTCATCCCTTTTTCGCTTTTTCCGTGTGAGATTACCTACTTCCGGTATATTTTCCCGTTCCTGATCGGTAACGACGGAAAGGCGACGTTTCAAATCTGCAAACTGTTGCTGGATTTTCGGACGCTCAGCTCGATGCTGCGCCAGCTCTGCATCTTCGCGTGCCTCCCTAATTCATAAAGGAAACGACCATTGCAGTTAGCGGGGAAAGAACGGGGGTATAAGTGAACCGGAAAGCACGCACCTGCGTACCCGTCTGCGTGAGTCCATATTCTTGTCGACCGAATCGTATATCTTATCTGCCTCTTCATCGTCTTGTTCGTACGTCGTGCCCGCAAAGAGGCCGTATTCGTTATCTGGGTCTTGGAACTGCTCGGGGTCTATGTCGGGTTCTTCGACACGTCTGGCTTGCGCCTTCCTGTCATATGGTACTGTCCGTCAATACACTATAACAGGGTCTAAAAAGTCGAGGTAAACGTACGCTACGGCTTCTGCAGACGGACCCTCTCTTGCGGGGCCGATATCTGAACGTGTGGTGAATCCGGACGCACTGGGATCTCGTCAGGCAAATAATTGATTGGAGAGGACTGATACTCACTGGCACCCATGACCGAGACCAGCAACATAGAGTGCAGATGCCGGTTAGTATCGACAGGAATGTCGGCTTGTTAGTTTTATTCGCTGCTGGTACTTAACCTCACAACGGGCCGAGGAGCGGCATTGTGCTGACATAATGTGGTGACGGCAAACAGTTGGGGGAGTCACGCAAGTTGAACTTGTTCTTACTTCAACCCATAACGTCATGGACCCTGTCCCTGCCGCACAACAGCCCCTGGGCCAGCCAATCCCACCTGATATGGCCGCTTTAGCAGCTGGTTTCGCCAATCTTGCCCCAGTGTCACAAGAATTATGTTGCTTCGCAAACCTCCCCCCTATCACGCAGGCACAAGCTATCCATAACCGACTCGACGGGTTAGATGTACGAATGGAAGGCATAGAAACAAGAATGAACGAGATGCATGAAACCATGCAAGATATTCAGCTGTTACTACTCGACGTCCAAAGAGAGTGAGTACTACTTAATTAATTATGTAATTGGTTTCCAACCCAACAATTCCATAGATTACGTTTTCGGCCAATGAGAACGCGCAATGCAAATCCAGATCCTGGGGACCTGCCACTGTATGGCCCTGACGGACAGCTAATCCCTCCTCACCTCCCACATACACGTGGTGCATTACGCACTGCCACTCGTAAGTACTTGAGTATTAACCCTACTAATAAACCAAACTCATCATTATATAAACTATATAGAGCAGCAATGTGAGGGTCTAACTCAGTATCTGCAACTTACACCACCTCCAGTTGGTACAACTGTACAGGAGAGGAGACGCAGGATTGCAGAGCATTTTGATGTCAATATTTAGCAACAATTAGTTTTAGACTGCACAGCCACAAGGACATTGGACAGTAGTAGCCCGAAAAATATTATGTAATATTATAGCTAATATTGAACAGGTTGGCAGCCCAGCGGCTGACCTATGTCATCCTAGTAGGTCATGTCATGTCTATGCACATGGCACACAGCTGGGTCGGAACAACTAACTTAGGTATGGTACACTTAATCATCCAATTCTGTCTACATGCTGACCCCATAGTAGATCTCATCCCACCTCACTAAATACTGCACACATCCCGTAGAAGTCGGGTGAAATGTCAACTAGAATCACGGTCTGTGCTTCACTTCCAACTATCACTGTCGTCTTGCCTTTCTGACCCGCTTCCGAGAGTAGCAGTGATCTGGGTACCTGCCGTATTTGTGACGGAGTAGATTCGTCCGACAAATCTGCTTGGTGACGTGTGCCTGCAGAATCGTGCACGCGGGAGGTCGACTTCCTATACTTCGGCCAGTCCGGAAAAGGTACACCCTGCCCTCGACATCCATTGCACTCAGGTAATGAAGCTTTAGCAAATTCGCAGAACTGGAAGGTACCTTTCCTCGCTGAGATTAGTAAGTGGTCCACTGCAGAAAGAAGTTACCTTCCTACTGGGGAGGCTGGAAGACTCCTATGTTCGTCACTAGATCGGGAGGACAAGGCATTTAAGAAGTCCGAGCAGCTTATGGTCGCCCACTCTCGCCGGCCCTTCCCACTCTCGCAGTATCTTTTACGCCATGAGGCTCTTTGCCCTTCCTGCTGTACTCACCCCTGTTGCTCCTGCATTCTCTTACACCATAATGTACACTGTTGTTTCACACAATCTACGACCACGGTCAGAACTCCCTCTCCAACGTTGCCTGCTCGAACGGCAGGTATGGCCTACTCACCGACGGGTACACTACCTTCGACTCACTTCCTACCTTCCCCTACATCGGAGGCGCCACTCAGATATTGTCGTGGAACTCGCCCTACTGCGGTACCTGTTGGGAACTCACACACACCGACCCAGAAGGGGTTTCTACGTCTCTCAATATCACCGCCATTGACGCTGGGGATCAAAGCCATGAAGGGTTCAATATCTCGTTGGAGGGCATGAATGTCCTCACGAACGGTTGTGCTATGAGTCTTGGTAGGGCCTCGGTTACTGCAGCTCAGATACCAAAAAGTGCATGCGGTCTGTGAAAGAGGCTTAAGGGTAAGCCATTCCATCTACCCTACCTACAATCGTGTTGATCCTTGGCATGAAAATCGACCAGGATTCCAAGTTTTGAGTGATACCAGCTCGATCTCTTTCGTCTTTCGTCTTGTACCTAACGCTTTTTTTTGCATATCTGCAAGATCCGTTGCAGATAGAATGCGTAATCTATATGTCCTCTAGACGCCACGTACGAGCTCGTAATCCTGCGCATTAACAGAACAGCTCCTCGGACTGTGGCGAATTTGCTTGGAAATGTGAGGACCATTAAAGGTCTCTACCTAACGGTGTACATTCAGACACGCATTGCTGGTAAACTTTGATGGGCATACTGTAAGTATAGGAATCATACATACTTGCGTCCCTGCGGCAATCATTAATCATAGCCCATGATGGCATTCCATTTTCCAACTGACTTTCCGATATCATCGGTTCGCAGACACGTGCTCATGGGAGGTAAATAGTAAGACGGACCGGTATACCAGGCCCGCACATTTACGAAACTTATCTCGAAGCTGATCATAAGGTCTACGCCACCGTACGGCTCTTCGGGTGGTAGATTCATGATGAAGTTCCACCGGCAGTCTGGGGAAGTTTCAGCACAGCAATGTTCATCCGGAGTTCGCTAATCTTGACCATGGGCAAAGAACCCATATCACGCGCGCGAGTGGTATAGGGGTGAAGCCACCGTCATGAGAATAACGGGGAACGGAGCGCTGTTCTAATGAACACCCTACCAGGACTTTCTCGGATACCTCGCTGGCTTATGCTAGGTCCTACGGCTACATCTTCCCGATAGCGGTCCCGCCTCACCGTCTGGCTCAATCAATCGAGCTTTCCGCTGTAGAACAAGAACCCGGGCGTCGACTTATGGGTGTGAGTTTTCCAAAAGTAAATCAGGGTATGTTCTCTGCGTATTCTCGTGCATCAGCTTTCGTGACACATGCTCGGGTATAGAACGTATAAATGGACGACCCGCGATAGAGTCTGTCCCCTCAGCCCGTTCGCCTCGACCGTTCTGAGCTTTTAACTCCCTATTCCGCCCCCTCGTCCACTACCACCATGAAATTCATCTCTCTCGCCGCCGCTGCCTTCGCGTTCGCTCTCCCCGCGTTTGCACAGGTGTCTGAGAGTCTCTCATACGACACAACGTACGATGATGCATCCCTCTCGCTGACGTCCGTCGCCTGCTCCGACGGTCCCAATGGTCTCATGACCAAAGGTTACACCACCCTCGGATCCCTCCCCACCTTCCCTAATGTCGGAGGTGTGTACACCGTGACCGGTTGGAACTCGCCCGCATGTGGCACGTGTTACGAAGTCACCTACGGTAGCACCACAGTCTATATCTTGGCAGTGGACACTGCCCCCGATGGGTTGAATGTGTCCGAGGAGGCGATGAATACACTCACAGGCGGGTTGGCGGTCGAACTTGGCAGAGTCGAGGTCACGACAACGGAAGTTGCCTCGTCTTTCTGTGGACTCTAATGATCGAATCGACAGCTAATAGGTTCGAGTTCACCAACCTCGTTCTCTGTCATGCATGATGCTCATTGATGAAACAGGATAAAGGACTTTACTTGCATGACAGATTCGGATACTTGTTAGTGATACACGTTTTCAAAGGACTTGCTTTATTGCTACTTGCCAAGGGGACTTTCACTTGGGTTTATTGGGAAGATGAATGCTCTTCATTTGGTACATACATCCTGTAACTTGTGGCAGTGACTCGGGGATAAAGGACTCTGAAGCAGTATTCACGCTACCTGCTCGAAACGTACGCCTTACACAACGTCGTGAAGTACGCGCCATGGTGCTCGACCGTATACAACAGCGCCATCAACGGCTCTCTCGACGTGACACATCACCCGGGGAAGCGCCACCGTGCCTGCGACGACCGTCTGGTGTCGCAGCCACGTGGTGCGGAGGATATGGCATGCACCAACACACTCACCACGAGCCCGGTATACTTACAACACCCAGCACACCATGGGAACCGACTCAGACCTATCTTCATGAACTTCTTGTAGTCCAACTCGGCCGGTCCGGGTCCCGACAGCCAAGATGGGCAGGACATGTCGGTTCTTTTTTTGAATCAAATTTTGTCCTGTTGTGGAGTAAAGTACCCTATGTAGGACGGTCAAACAACTTGTCGTCCACAAAGGCTTGTACTTTTTTTTTCTGAGCGCTCCTTTCCCCTGTAGATATCGAGTAGGTCAGCATTTTAGACGATATAGAGAATCATAGATAGGGGATCTCCCTGGCCTATGCCGTTGTTGATCAGGATCCATTCTTGCGAGTGGTAGCTGCCAAATTTGAGTTTCGTACGTCTTTCTGAGAGGGCTCTATGAACGAAGGAGACGATAGATTCTGGGATGAGTCGTGAGCGCATATTATGCAGAAGTCGTTCAGTTACCGAATTGGGGAAAGCCCCTTCAATATTTAGGAATAGAACTGAGACTGCTTGCATGCTCCCCAGGTATTTTTGACTGTTGCTTCGAGGAGATGGAGAGAGTTTGAAGTGGATCTACTCGGGCGCCTGCCGAAGTGGGTGTCAGGAAGGAGGTTATTGATTTCGAGGATGTAGGTAAGCTGGTCAGCTATCATGGCGGAGAGGAGCTTGTAGGTGGTGTTGAG
>JBBPNR010000858.1:0-15868 GCA_038091015.1 Boletus vermiculosoides
ACGTGTCTAACATCAGGGACACATGTCGTGAATCCATCACGTAGAGACCACGAAAATGACATGGGGTTGCTGACATGCGAACAGCGGCGAGAGAGAACAACGATTTACCTTGTTTTGTTTTTTTTGGTTGAATTCGATGGAGACGAGGATCCTTGCTCGTCGTTCGTGACGGTAAGCACCAAGTTCGAACAGCGCGTTCGGGAGTTGCCGAGAGGGCGCTTATATATTCGCTATCTCCGAGGGACATTGGCAATAGAACTGGGCCCATATATACTGGCATTGCTAGTGTCCAAGGTTTATTGAAAGATTTACTGTAAGGTTTGTACGTTTGCCTCACTGATTTACACACAGGTCTACGGTACCACCAGAAATAAATGCTACTACCAGACTCTCGATACTTAGGAGGGTATGACACCAGTGGACGTCATACTCCCCTCTGGCTGTGGTTTCCCCTCCTATCCTTTCTTTCACCATCACCATGAACCCAGAGACTAAACCTCACGAAGGCACCTCCGCGTACGATACTGCTGCCAAGGTCATTGCGTCGTTGGCCCCGATCGGCAACATTCACCAGCATCTTTGTGGCTTCCATGTCAACGCGTATGTGGTGTAGTACCGCGAAGGTCACTTTTATTGACGAGATTTCAGTCAAGACCGCACTCGCTATGTAGAGGTTCACCACTTCTGCGATCACAAGAGGCCCGACTTTTATCAGGTAGTTCCAGGTGCTTACTGTACCAAATCTGCTCATGCACCTATTCAGTGTGTCATCTACGACTCAGAAGCCAGAGACGCTAGGTTGATTGGCATTGAATATGCCGTTGGCGAGAACGCAAGGTTTTTCGTTTTCTGTATGTGCATGATTGTTGACAATACGCAGGTATTCAAATCGCTCCCTGAAGACGAGAGAAAGTACTGGCACTCTCACAAATATGAAGTCGAAAGTGGTTTGGTGTATCTCGATGTCGGTATTGTTGGCTCTCCTGTAACATTCAATCACGCTGACTCCACCCAGACGAAGGGATTCATACCTAGTAGGTTTTTTTGAATGACGCAAGCGTGGCACAACTCATAGATCCTAGACGTCGTGAACGATGCGGTCGAGCAGCCTGCTATGCATGATCTTCAAAAAACCTATGGCAAAGCTGTGCATACTTGGGCTATTGACAAATATCCCGACCTACCTCTTGGCCCGCCCCAGCTCATGATGAGTGTCACTGGGGATGGTCAGTTGAGTGATGAAATCGTGGAAGAGCGAGACGGTAGGTTGGGATTCTCTACCGAGAGGAAGAGGGAGCTCCGCGCAGGATATTTACACAAGTATGCAAAGGACGAAATGGCGGACCAGTGGGAGAAGTCGGAGACCGCGATTGCCTTTGAGCCCAAGGAGGTCAAGATTCAAGTCGCGCAGTGAGAGTCGAGCTTTGTTGCATTTCTAAAAAGAGCCGTCAGTAGCGTAGTATTGTTAGTTAGTTTACTCGTGTGCTCTGGGTCTTCCAGGGGTCAAATGTAAGTACCAGTGCTTGCTAATTTAGTCCGACGTCAGCCATCATCTTCATGTACATCGCGCCGTTTTCGAATCAATTGCGGCTTGCGCTCGAAGACCCGGCGGACGTTTTTTCTCGTAAACAAGTGCTCAGCGCCGTCGACGAGTTTGTTGTCGGATGCGTGTCCTCTGAAGAACCCGAAGTCCAGCTCTTCCAAGTGGAAGAAGAGCTCCAGATCGTTTACGACGATGTCGTGGACCATACCTCGCTTGGGCACACAGAAGTCTTTCTTGGTGTCCTCCACCACCTCCGTCCGCTTCTCCCATCGACCTCCATCATTTCCACTTGGTTTGATCTCGTGCTGCGTCCCGCTCTCAGAGAGCCAAGGCTACCAACAATCTCTGTCATGCATGCCAAAGAGCTCATCATCTTCGCTGCCGAGAACGAGGATCGAAAGCACCCGGAGAAAGTGCATGAATTCCGCAGACAGTTGATGGATCACCTTTTGGACGCCTATAATGAGGGCTCCGGGTATGATATCTTAGAATGGGCGAAGCTTGATCAGAAACAACGGGATAAGAGGTGTCTGTGGAGGAGCAATCTCGAGGATGTACTCGTAAAGTTTGGTTTGAAATGCCCTGTGGTACGTGCTTGTGATAGGACTGACGTTTGACTTGCTTATTGCTGTTCAGGCTTTTATGACACAAGCTGAGGCTGCCTTTGCGGCGCCTGCGTCTCGTCTCCAATTCTTAATCCTGCTTGACTGTTTCACCTCGGATCCTGAATTCCAGTCGCATGCAACAGACTTTGCGAAACACCCACTCATGAACAGCCTCTTGAATTCGCTCCTGCTGGACAACTCTTCGACTACATGCACGATTGGCCTCACCATGTTCGTCAAACTACTTCCAATATTCGCAGTCAAAGCGTGCGAGGAACTCAAGATCTTGCTCCCCCGGTTATTCGTGATCCTAGCGAGGATCATGTGCTGGGAGGAGCGTTCTAGCTTTGTCCTACCGTCCATCGGGATTCCTGATGATGGGCACTTGGGCGCTGGAAAACAACCCGAGGTGTATGGAGGATTCGCTACGCTTGAGCTACGCCCCGAGCTCGGCTGGGAGAGGTTGGAGCTCACGCTCTCCACGTCGTCTACCCCTCTGTCGGATGCGTACTTCTCGTCTCTTTACTATCTCTTTCCGTGCAACCTTCTCCGCTTTGTTCGTGGCCCCTCTGCGTACCTGCGGGACAGGGATTACGAAAGTCCGTATATTGTGAGCTGGGAAGATGCGCTCGATGAAGATAACATACGAAGTAAATCGGAGGTATGTACACTTGCGTTGTTTCCCTATCTTCCCGCTGTCTTTCACACGTAGTTGGTACTTATCCACACATTTTAGCCCCTTCTTCGCAACCGTGTGGTCAATCCACGTGTCGTATGGCAGGACTGGCTCAAGGAACTTTCCGAACCCGATTCATGGGCCAACTATAGCATTTCTCAGATAGCTAGTGAATGCGTCATGCTCAACGTGCACAATATCGCCCTTGGATCTCGGATCTCTTCTGTTGAATGGACTGATACGACTCCTAACTTACAGACAATGACCCTCCCCTCAATTATCACGACCCTAGAAGACATTTCGGCCATGCCAACACCCCATCCAGGACACATTAGCCTTCCACCTGTAAAGACTCGTGTATCGCTCCAGGACATGATCACCACATCCGTTGCTTTGAAGTCGAATCTCGACATCGACATCGACATCGAGAACCCGACCATACCATGGTCAGCGCTGTTGTTCCAACCTGGCAGTGGCTCGCCAATGAAGGCGAACATTAAACTACCACCTGAGTCGGTGGGGGGAGATGAAGGTGTGCAGCTGCCGTCGCATGTGGCAGAGGCGATTTCGAGCTTGCAGCGTGAGGTGCTCCTGCTAAGGAGCGAACTCAACTTCGAGCTTTGGCAGTCGAGAGAGAACGTGCGTCACATTGGGAGGCTTCACCAGGATCATGTCCTCTCAAAGAATGGAGAGGCTGACCGTCAAGCGCTTGTAAGAGTTCATGGCTTGCCTGTGTCATGGATACATTATTAATGTCGTACAGCATAACAAGCTGCGTCAATATAAGGCCCAAGTTCAAAGTCTGGAGCAGGAGCTGAGAGAACATAAAGAACAGTCTTCTTCCGCAAAGAATAAATATGCGGATTGGAACACAGAGCTCCAGAAGAAGCTCAGAGAATTTCGAGAGGAGAAGAAGGCTTGGGTCTCAGAAGCTGCAGCATTGCGTACCGCAGAGAAGGAGGCAAGGGTAAGGAATCGTTTCAGCTTGGAGAGGGATTATTTGTTAAAATACAAACAGGCACTCTTCGCGGCTCAAGGGAAGCTACTGGCGGACGCAGGAAAGGCGGTATTTGAGCTGCAAACTCAGCAGAAGGAGAATCAGTACAAGATCGACCGACTTCACGATTATGAACGGCAAATTGAACAGCACGTTCGGATGCAGAAACTTTGGTAGGGCTACTCGCAGATAGTGATGGCAAGAGAGGCGTTGACATGCAGCAGGGACGCAGACTTCCAGAAGTTCAATGCCAGAGGCGAAGAAATTGAGTTTATCAAGAGCAAATACAAGCAGATGGAGATGCTCCTGGAGAGTCACGAAAGGACACGTGACAAACTGGAGGACGAAGCACGGTCGGGATTCTCGCACTTTGGCGTCTGTGTAGTCGAGCTCACGACTGTATACAGGGCATACCGTCGTCAAAATCAGGCTCTTGAGGCCAGGCTTGGGCTGGCGCAGAAAAAGTGTGAAGCTTCGCGCCGTATACCAGAAGCAGAGATTGCTGCGATCGTCACGGAAAAATCAGAACTCGCAGCTGTGAATGCGAGGCTACGGGAAGAGAACGCGGAGTTGAAGGACGAGATGGATGAGATGCGTGCAGCGCTGGAAGGGCTGAAGGCTCAATTGAGCGGGCAGCGAGGACTGATCTACGAGACACGACAACGGACTGGCACTACGGTACAGTGTACTACTCTAGCTTAATGGTCCTGAATAGGAAAGTGTGGTGGAATGTTCTGGAAGGGACGCGCCTTAATTGAAGCCCAGGAGTTGTCGAATCTTCTCGAACGAACAGGACTACTTAAAGACGAGCGATCAGACGCGTCTCGTTGCTCTACACGTTCCCTTCTTTCCATCACATCTCTTCGTCCTCTCCCCATCTCTTTGAACGGTGAGCAATTCACCACATTCGGTCCTCCTCATCCGCATCTAACCCCTTATCCAGTTCAAAATGGCAAGTGAAAGCTTTGGCTTCCAGGCAGAGATCAGTCAACTCCTCGACTTGATCATCAGTGAGCGCCATCTCCGGTGACAAATTGTCCGTGTCGGCTAATTTGATCACCAGACACGTTCTACTCCAACAAGGAGATCTTCCTCCGGGAGTTGATTTCCAACGGCTCCGATGCCCTCGATAAAATCCGTTATGCATCCTTGACTGATCCCTCTGCTCTCGAATCCGGCAAGGAGCTCTTCATCCGCATCACCCCCGACAAGGAGAACAAGATCCTCTCCATCCGTGATTCCGGTGTCGGTATGACCAAGGCTGACCTTGTCAATAACCTGGGTACCATCGCCAAGTCCGGTACCAAGGTCGGTCAATTTTCCCCATTCTTGTGCTCCTGTTCTAACCGTGTTTTATACAGGGGTTCATGGAGGCACTCAACTCCGGTGCTGATATTTCCATGATCGGTCAATTTGGTGTCGGTTTCTACTCTGCATACCTTGTTGCAGAGCGCGTCCAGGTCATCTCCAAACACAACGACGACGAGCAATACATCTGGGAGTCCGCCGCAGGTGGTACCTTCACCATTACCCCTGATACCATCAACCCTCCTCTCGGTCGTGGCACCGAGCTCCGTCTTTACTTGAAGGAGGATCAGACCGAGTACCTCGAGGAAAAGAAAGTCAAGGACATTGTCAAGAAACACTCCGAGTTCATCTCATACCCCATCCAGCTCGCCGTGACCAAGGAGGTCGAGAAGGTTTGTCTTGATTGCACTTTTCTCTCGTTCGATTTTAGACGCATTCTACAGGAAGTCGAAGATGAAGAGGAGGAAGCCAAAGAAGAGAATGAAGAGTCCAAGATCGAGGAGGTTGAGGACGAGGAAGACAAACCCAAGGACAAGAAGACGAAGAAGATCAAGGAGAAGCAAGTCGTCAACGAGGAGCTCAACAAGACGAAGCCGATCTGGACGCGCAATCCTCAGGATATTGGCACTGAGGAATATGCTTCCTTCTACAAATCGCTTACCAACGACTGGGAGGACCACCTCGCCGTAAAGCACTTCTCTGTTGAGGGTCAGCTCGAGTTCAAGGCCATCCTCTTTGTTCCCAAGCGGTGAGAAATTGGTGTGCGATATACCTGCGCAACTCATTTCCTCCGCAGTGCTCCCTTCGACCTCTTCGAGTCCAAGAAGAAGCGTAACAACATCAAGCTCTATGTCCGCCGTGTCTTTATCATGGACGATTGTGACGACCTCATCCCCGAATACCTCAATTTCGTCAAGGGTATCGTCGACTCGGAGGATCTCCCGCTCAACATTTCCCGTGAGACTCTCCAACAGAACAAGATTCTCAAGGTCATCCGTAAGAACATCGTCAGGAAGTGTTTGGACCTTTTCTGCGAAATTGCGGAGGACAAGGACAACTTCAACAAGTTCTATGAAGCCTTTGGCAAGAACTTGAAACTCGGTATCCACGAGGACGCTCAAAACCGTAGCAAGCTCGCTGAGTTCTTGCGCTTCTACTCCACCAAGGCTCTTGAGGAGCAGACCTCGCTCAAAGGTACGTGTTCGTTTCTCCGTGTCGCGAAAATTGATGTCCAATCATGACCCTAGACTACATCACTCGTATGCCTGAGATCCAAAAGTCGATCTACTACCTCACGGGAGAATCTCTCGGTGCCGTGAAGGACTCGCCGTTCCTCGAGGTCCTCAGGAAGAAGGGCTTCGAAGTTCTGCTCTTGGTTGATCCCATTGATGAGTACGCTGTCACTCAGCTCAAGGAGTTCGAGGGTAAGAAGCTCGTCTGTGTGTCGAAAGAGGGTCTCGAGCTCGAAGAGACCGAGGAGGAGAAGAAGGCGCGTGAGGAAGAAGCGGCCCAGTTCAATGACTTGTGCACGACGATCAAGGAGGCTCTCGGTGACAAGGTTGAGAAGGTCGTTGTTTCTAACCGAATCACAGACTCGCCGTGTGTCCTCGTCACTGGTCAATTTGGCTGGTCATCGAACATGGTGTGTATTTGGATAAATCTTGGTCAGAGCACAACTGAACGATTATCTACAGGAGCGTATTATGAAAGCTCAGGCTTTGCGTGACTCGTCGATGTCATCGTACATGGCATCGAAGAAGACGCTGGAGCTCAATGCTCACAATGCGATCATCAAGGAGTTGAAGCGCAAGGTCGCAGAGGACAAGGCCGACAAGTCGGTCCGAGACCTGACGTACTTGTTGTTCGAGACGGCGCTTCTCACGTCTGGCTTCTCGCTTGACGATCCTACGTCGTTTGCTAAGCGGATCCACCGTATGATCAGCTTGGGTCTCGATGTGGATGACGACGAGCCTATGGCCGAGGTCACGGAGGAGGCACCGGCGGCTGAGCCTGCGTCTACTTCGGCGATGGAGGAGATCGACTAGACGCGTAGACCATGTATCTGTATCATCACCTTACTTGCATCAGCATTGTCGCACAGTTTTTTCTTTTTCTTTCTTTCTATCTGCTCTGGTCGTATTTCGAGAGGGGCTAGTACCAAAATCTACTTTACGAATACAAGTACATTTCCTTGTGACGGGGTACGAACGATAAGTGGGTATGAAAAGACAAGAACGAGTCTGACCCGCAAGTGGACTGCGGACGTGGCACATCTCGATCTGGACGGGACTCCGCATTGTTCGCCCGTGATGGACAAGTCACGGAGGTTGTGCAGCTACGCGCCCAAGTTGGAGATGGCTCTCACAGGGCACCTGGTAACACTGACACGGACATGGGGATGCTGACGGAGTCAGGTTACCAAATATAGCAATGCTCGTGCTGGTGGCCTCGCGGCATCCGCCCTGTCGCGTTTTGCATTGTCTCAACCCCTTTCAGCATGACTCGTCTCTCTCTTTAGCTCAAAAACATACACTGTATCATTATTCTCCTTCCCATACACCAATGCCTGCAATCCTCGCACCGTCACCGCGCTACCCCCCTCAGCACTCCCAACTCCTCCCCCAAGATTACCAGAACCCGGTCCGTCCCTTGCCCCCTCTTTCATTGTCCTCTCTCCTCACAAGATCCACAGCACATTATCCACTCACGACCCTCTCGTCTCTTGTCTCCCATCAGACTCCACGATCCACCCTACCTCGCTCTCGTACGTCTCCCCCCCCGCTTCTCTCATACACCCTCCTTGATGTGTCATTCCACAGAACTCTAAATCACCCACCCCATGTGGTCTTCCCCACAAGAGGCGTGCCCCGTCTCGTCTCCTTGCTCGCTCTACCAGGCGCCGTCGTCATCCGCAACGCGTTGACTGTCCTTTCGATGCCTTTGGACGCCCGTCCATATTTGATCAACTCCCTTGGATCTCTGCCCTTGAGGTGTCAAGTCCCGTCAACCGCGATATCGCAGACCTTTCTCAGCTGCCTCTCAACGAGGATCCTGTCGCTTTCTCAGACACCATCCCTGCTTCTGGACCTGCGCGTCGCAGAAAAACATCTCTGCGCTCGAATCCCCTCGCGAGTGGCCACGGGTCTTCTCCAAGCGAGCTACACCTTAGGCCACATCCCTTGATTCACCGCCCCATTGATCCCCTCCCGGATTGCCCAAGGACACCGTCCCCTCGTGTCCCATTCGACCCAAAGAATGTCACATTCCACAATCTGATGCCTGTCTTCCCACGCGGCGTCAATCCCGGCACTCCGTTCTGAACCTTCACTCTGCGCTTTGAGCACTTTATCCCCTGTGTCTATTATCCACTCGTCATTTCCATCTTATCGGCATATAATCAAACGCTTACTTCCATCTGACGCAGTTAATCGCGAGCGCCTGCTCGTTATCTACAAAGTCAAGTAACACCATCTCAACTCCACGATGTAGTCCTACCGAAATCTGCTTTCATCAACTTCGCGTTGCAAAGACCACGCTTTATTTACTGCTTCATCACGGACCATGCCTACGACTTGGACCAGTGATATGTGTTCATCCTTTGCCAGGGTCTTCTGCATTTGTTCCCATACTTATATGCCTGCATTCTTGTTCTCCCTTTACGCACTTGCACCATTCGCATTCACGAATATGACGCCTATATACTCTCATTCGAACCTGTTTTTACCATGCTGCATGTTTCGCCTTTTCATTGCCCAGAATCACTTTGTGTCTTTACGATCGTACTCGTATTTCCGAGATAGCTAGCCTGTCCTATTGCAGAGGCAATCCAGTCGCCAGTTGCCGAATCACACGTGTTATGTAATCAGATATCTTGTATCTATACAGTTCTGACTTAATATGTTCCCACACATCCTTAGTAGCCAGCTGCGTTGCTCATCCATCGCAATTTCACGATCTCGCAATGGAAAACGACCAGGTATGTGCTTTATGCGATGAGCCCATTCACTTTCATCAATTTACGACCCATATGTAGGGTGTTCTCGTTGATCTCTATGTCCCTCGCAAGTGTGCGGCCACTAGTAAGTGTCTCGACTGTGATGCGTGCTCAGAGACAATCCAACCTGCGTGCGTTGCAGACCGCCTGATTACCTCCAAGGACCACGCATCGGTCCAGATCAACGTCGTTGACGTCGATGCCAGCGGTCGTGCGCTGAACACTTACACCTCGTTCGCACTCTGTGGGCAGGTCCGCTCACAAGGCGAGAGTGATGATTCTCTCAACCGGCTAGCGACCAAAGCTGGATGTAAGTATTTCTCCTCTGGGTGAAACGGTGTGCTGATGAGTTCACCATTGTTCGTGTGTGGGGATGATGCAGTGCTCCGGAATGTGTGGTCGTACCAAAAGTAACGGCGTAAACGCCTGTTTTGCTGTAATTCACTTTATTCTCGCACTGTACATCGATCGCTTTCGTGAGGGGTATAGACTGTACAAGAACGTACGTTGATTGCAGTGATTGCGGCGTGAGGAGCATTGCCACAAACGGAGAGCTGCGCTTGACTGCGTCGGGTCAGCCAACAACCACAAGTACAACGAGAGAGCGACTCGTCCCATGCGTGGTGGCGATTCTCATTGCCCTTCTCTCTCTGAAAGCTCCCTTTCTGTCATATCTGTATGCACGAGTATTTCTGGACGTATGTCCGTGTGCGCTAAACCCCTCTCTTACAGTCGGGTTCCATGGTCGAAATAAAGCGCATGTCCGATGACGACGACGACAGCACCCTGTCCACACCTGCCGACGAGGAGAGCAAGTACAGACTCCTCTATAGCAAGTCCAAGGTCTATGTGAACCCCACCGCCTACGCAAGAGACAACATCCCTGGTTTCGTAGCGCTCGTCAAACGTGTACGTTTCCATCGCTTCTTCCAAAGATAGCTCATCATGGCTTGTAGGAGGCAGTGAATCCGACATATCTCTTGGCGTGGATACCAGAAACTCTCTTGAACGAAAGAGGGGCAGAAGAGTGGGACAAGTTCGTCAAGATCGAGGAAAGGGCGATCGAGGACGAAGAGGACGAAGGTTGGCATGCATGTCGATGATTCTATCCTATCTCCTGTCTCACCATCTGCCTCGTAGACGCAGTCCTTATCGACTTGCCAACTCAACGAGCGGAGTCGTATGCGTTTTCTGTCCCTCTGACATCCATATATTCCCTCTTGGCCCATCCACCGACTCTGTCGTCATGGTGTGAGTGACCTGGGGCCATTTTTCGTCGCTTCTGTGTGCTGATCCCCGTTGAATATTCCAATAGACGGTACTGTAGGCATCAATCTCATCAACGGGTCCACACTACCGACTCTGCACTTTCACGATGACGAATCGCTGTCGATGACTCTTCTACCACGCACACACAACCGACGAAACTCTTCGAATGCATATCCCCCACCCGCCTCTCTGAGCACGTCAGGACCCACTACACGTCCACCCGTATCGTGGGGAGGAGAAGATCTCATATCACGTTTACGATGTTATGCCCATCTCTTGCGTTCATCTCTTCAGCCAAGTCTGTTCATAGTCGATCCCTCAAGAGCAGACATAGAGGCCCATTCCACTCAATTATTCGACGACGATGCAGTAGACGACATCCTTGCGCAATCATCATATGCAAACTCCCACTCACCCGTCCCAGCTCACCGTCGGCCCAGGCCAATCTCTACTCCGCTCTCCAGCACGACTAATTCCTATTCGAACCGCTCGTCAGTATTGCATCGCTCCCTCTACCCGCCCTCTGTCTCGACAACGCAAAATCCATCCCAAGCACGTCTTGCGCTTCTACAATCGTTCTCCAACATCACGCGTGCCACGCGCCATGCTGCACAAAACATCCTGTCCCACCCTCTTGCAAAGCCCATCGTCCCGCACCTCCCCGACCCTGTCAAGTCTCTTGTGAACGCCAACGGTGAATGGGAGTGGGGCAGTTGGGTAGAGAAGGGTGGCGTTGGAGAGTTCGAGAGTGCCCGTGTTTACCTCGCTCGATGGGCGCGGATCGTAGCAGAGGAGGGTGATAGGGCGAGGAGGAGAGAGGCGCAAGTGTTGCCTACTTCATCCCCAGATATGGCAGAGGAAACATCTTCGCTAGGGGTGTTTGAGCTACTGCATTCCACGGTGAATTTGCCGACACCAAAGTCATCAAGGGATCCCCACAATCCCATTGATGAGAAGACATGGCAGAAGTGGTTCGCGGCTGATGGGCGGCCTAAAGTGAGGATCGAGGAGATGCAACGGGAAGTATTTAGGAGGGGAATAACGCCTGCAGGAACGCTGAGGAAAAAGATCTGGCCTTTCCTTCTCGGAGTTCACGCATGGGACGTCAATGCCAACGAGCGTAAGAGGAGGTGGGAAGAAAAGAGGTTCGTACGGCCCTTCAGGTATATGCATGATGTTCATGACCCGCGCAGGAAACGCTATCAAGAAATAAAGAATGAATGGTGCGGCGTACCTGATGTTTTCGATCGACAAGATATCCTCGAAGAACGGCATCGCATAGATGTGGACTGCCGCCGTACGGATCGTAGCCACCCACTCTTCTCCTATAGCTACGCGGACTCGTTCATCGGCCCCGAGGCAGAGCATGCCCGCCGGCGGCATTCTACGATCTCACCCCAGCTCACGGACATCGGAGCGCAATCTCCCAGTAATGAACATATTGACCGCATGGGTGGTATTCTTCTGACGTATAACTTTTATGATAAAGATCTCGGTGAGCCTCGCAGAGAATTTATCATTTCACTCGATCATACTTAATTTGCGGATGAAGGATATGTACAGGGAATGTCCGATCTTTGTGCGCCACTGTACGTTGTAATGGATGCGGAGGAAGAGTTGACATTCTGGTGCTTCGTCGAAGTCATGAGTCGCATGGTGCGTTTCCGTGTAGCTAAGTGATTTGATGCCTAATACTTGTTTCAGGGTCAAAATTTCCTCCGCGACCAGAGTGGTATGAAGAAGCAGCTGTCTACTCTGCAAGAACTCATCAGCGTGATGGATCCTGAGTTGTATCGACATCTCGGTTTGTAGTTCTCTTGTGCCACGAGCCTCATCTCATTGCTCTTTGATAGAGAAAACTGAGGGTCTCAATTTGTTTTTCTGTTTCCGGTGAGCATCGAACATCTATCAAATGCCTTGCCTGACATATCTTCTAGTTGGGTGCTGATCGCATTCAAGCGCGAGTTCCCCTTCCATGATGTGTTGCGGCTCTGGGAAGTGCTTTGGACGGACTATTACAGCAACAACTTTGTCCTCTTCATAGCGCTTGCCATCCTCGAATCGCATCGTGACATGATCTTACGTTACCTTGTCGAGGTTTGTTCATACAGTCCTATCAACTCACCAGACCAATCTCACCTATGCATCCCCTTCAGTTCGATGAGATCTTGAAGGTGAGTGCTGATGGTTCAGGCACCTGCTATGAATAAATAATGTCATCTTCATACAGTATTGCAACGAACTCGGCATGACCATCGAGCTTGACTCTACCCTCGCCCAAGCAGAAGTGCTCTTCCTCTCGTATTCCCAGTTCGTGGCTGACATCGACCGACGACGTGCGGAAGAAGGCGGTCAATCTTCCTCTACGAGCGTTTTGATCCGTCGCCGGAGTACAGTTGGTAGTGATACGATGGGAGGAAAGAAGGTGAATATCACGCTTCCGGTGCTCAGCGAGAATATGAGAGAGCTACTGAAGGCGGGGAGGTGACGTGTGGGCCCCTTCGCTTTCTGTTTAGTACGTATCAATTAGGTGTACCCTGCTGTATTATACCATGGACGTTGCTTTCAGTGCCTGCGTGGATTTCTCGCGTGCCAGCCACTGCCACTAAGCTCTATGTCGAACTTGACTGTCTTGCGAGGTTATGCACAAAAGGCGAAACCAGAAACGTTGCCGCCTTCGGTCCTGTTCGAATATACCGACAAATGCTTAACGGTCTTTGACGCGTTCCCCAAGTCGATCTTCCACTTTTTAGTCCTACCACGCGTCAAACCACCACTGGGCGTGTTTGAACTCGCCAACCTTCGTACCTTGCTCAAGGGCGACAAAGCACGCGCGAAGCAGGTGCTCATGGACCTGAACGACGCGGCCCACGATGTCAAGAAGATGATTCGCGAGGAGATGCAAAACCGGTACGGTTTCCAATGGGAGATTTGGACAGGATTTCATGCAGTCCCGAGCATGGAGTAAGTCCATGTTGTTTCTCCCCGTCACCTTCCTCTCACTAGTGTCCCGATCCGTACTCTACTGCAGACATCTACACCTCCATGTTCTCTCCAACGATCTATGTTCGGAAAAGATGAAGCACAAGAAACATTATAACACGTTTCACCCTAAGCTTGGCTTCTTCTTACACCTACACGAAGTCCTTTCGTGGTTCGACGAGGAGCCTTCGTATTTTGAACGAGTATGTTCTACCCATTGTTATGATGTCTATTCACTCATGAACATTTACCCCTATTTGCATGAATTCAAATAGATGTCCCAACTAAAGAAGGGCGACTACGAGCATCTTCTCAAAGAGAGTCTTTGTTGCTGGAAATGCGAACGGGACATGAAAAACATGCCCTTGCTGAAAGCCCACCTGCAAGAAGAGTGGGACGAAGAAGCACGCAAGGGAAAGGCGAGGCTCGCGAGAAAACGCAAACGTGACGATCCGACGACATCTGTTACACCAGATGTATTGGATGTCAAAGAACCAGAGTCCAAGAGGCCCTCTCCGAGGGTTGCTTGATCGCAAGCTGAGCGTTCGCTCTAGCGTTTCGAACTTGGCGTAACTGACAACCCAAGATCAGGATACGCTGATCATGAATCAAGCGAATAAACACTTTTTGACTCGTGCATATCATGTATTTCCGGCTTTGAATATCATTCGCCCCGTCGTTCCATCCTTGCTTCCTAATCTTGCACAATCTAATCTTGCAGCGCGTTTCCGGACCGATGGGTGTCTTCGACGACTTGTCATGAGACCGACTCTGACCGCGGTTTCCGACGCTATATAAACTGATCAGCGGTGTGCACCCACTGGAAAACACATCGACTCCGTATACCACCCACCATGGGATTTCTCACCCTCCACTGGGTTATCATCTACATAGGCTGGATTGCAGAGCGTGTCGTCTCGGTGAGTGTTATCACCCCTATTCACATGATCCCTATGCTCATTGGTCACTGGACTTGTTAGAAGATCCTAGTTACGTACGTACTGTATGACCCTTCACAGTCGAGGGTCGTTCTAGGTCTCCCCACCAGCTGTCATGCTGGCTGACATCACCCACAAGATCGTGGCTGTGTGGCCCCGCAGCGTCGAAAAGGCCCCAAAGTTCGCCGATGAATTTGTCATGGGCGATAAGAGCGTAAAGGCACTTGGTACCTATATGGAAGTGTATGCCGACAAAGTAATTATGCGTGGTTTTTGCTTCTTGGTGTGCCGTGTTAACCACACCCGAAGGACGTCGATGCCATATACATCGGTAGGGACCTCGGCATTTATGCTACCTGAAATTGAAATTTCCTTACAGGGGAGCGGTTCCGAATAGATACCCCACACGTACCACTATACGAACGCCTTGGATGCCTTGAAGGTGGGGAGCACGTCATGTGCCAAGAACGCGTGGCATGTAATTCCGCAGCACTTTGCTCACTGATCGCGGTTACGAGGGCGAACAGTGCCCTCCCTATGGAAGCACTGCGGACACGTTCCTGCAACCTCTGACGAAAAAGGCGAAAGAAATCATCGACTCTGGTATCGACAGTGCGTGTCGTGCGTTTGAGAGGAGATGATAATTGTTGTTCTGGACCTAGCACTTCTAGTGACTCATCATATGCTCGATTCTAGCCTCGGAGGAGGGGCTAGCCTTGATCTGTAAGCCGCCTTGGTCGCGGTCAGGTCTCGGCTCATGTGGAAAAATCCGGATGATAATTGTTGACCTGAATCCAGCACTTCCGCTGACTCATCGTATGCTCGACGCTAAGTTCGGAGGAGGGGCTAGCCTTCGTCTGGAAATGCCGCCTTGGTCGCGGTCAGGTCTCGGCTCATAAGTGGAAAAATCCGGATGGTGAGTGTTGATTTGAACCCAGTATTTCTGCCGACTCATCGTATGCTCGATGTTAAGCTCGGAGGGGCTAGTCTTGATCTGGAAGTGCCGCCTTGGTCGCAGTCAGATGAGTGGAAAAATCCGACAGCGGTTCCTATTCGCTCAGCTTGGCAACTGTGGAGATCTCCCCACGTCCGATTTCTCGTTGACATACGTCAGACGATTCTTACGTTTACGAATACCCCAGCGAGCGCACCAAACCCGCGAGCATCGCCGCCGCGATGTATAAGAGTGACACCATGGCCGGCGTTAATTGTAATACCTCCTGTACCTTGGCGTTCGCGCCCAACCCCGAAATGGGCTCAACGGAGCCTCGCCGCCCCAAGCCCCAGGCCGTGTTGAGCCGCAGTATGAACATCACCTCACACGCAGGTATGATCATGCGTTTTCAGAAAGGTACGATCATCGTCGCTCCCCCTGTCCTAATACCAGGTTCCTTTGTCGTCCAGTGCTTTACAGAAGGGCATCCAGGCAAGAGGAGGCCAAGTTTGGATACGTTGGCACAGCATGCCATTTCCAAGCGGACGATATAGTATGACGTATCCGGGATGGGAAGATTGAAGGCGAGCTGTGGGGCCACAAGGTTCAAACGGGTTCATGA
>JBBPNR010000859.1:0-15849 GCA_038091015.1 Boletus vermiculosoides
TACTTTGATAAAGATTTCTACTATGCTATTACAGGCTCATAGTTTCTGCTTACATGGACCTATGTGTAGTACTAGCTCTGGAATCATGATGTACTTGTGATTTGAGCCAAGGAGAATGCATACCAGTGTTTTTGGATGAGGGTGACTGGTGACATGCACATGTGACAAGTCAATGGTGGAATGTCAAGCTTGGAGTCTCTTGTTCAAGATATGAGCAATTCCCACACCCTCCATTACCAATCCAGCCATCTCTTACTCATTTATCCAGACATTGACAGTTGTTCAACTCCAGCCTATCAACCTGCAACACTCCATTGCTCACCCATTTCATGCATTCTCACCACACCAAGACAATGACACCCAGAGGATTTTCAAGTTGTCTCTGTCCACCCAAGAGCCTGGGTTCCATATTCAGCTCTCCTCCATTGTATGTATAGCATTCTCCTACATTAGGACAGTCCTTGCATCCCAAGGACATTCTCAGATCTGCTCCTACCTCTAAACATGTACCACAACCTTGTACCCATATGCAAGATGTTGATTTGCCATGCCTATTTGCCCTTGCTTCAAGTTTCAAGTTCTGTGGGCCTGAATGTATATGCCATATTCATTACCCAGCTTGTGAGTCCAAATCCCCCTAATATCCAAAAGTCAAACTTTGCCCTTAGGCTTTGTCAGTGAGTCATGTCACACTGTTTCCTTACTGCTCTTTTATTTAATTCTCTCTTGTGATAAAACCAAGGTCTTCCTGACCTGGGGCATCCAATGGTTTCCCTGGTGTTGGATTTGGACCCCATGCCATCAATATATATTACCCCACTCCCCACAACATATAGTTGCCTTCACCAGTTTTCTCATCAGCCTAACTCACCCCACCCTTGTTTTCTCCCTGGTCCCCTTGTATCCAGTCCAGCCTATCATACTTTTGCATTCTCATCAGTGTGAAGCTGCACCAATGAGGAGCTTTGTCTACAAGATTCTCCATCACTTCCAAATATTGGGAATGGTGCTTCAAACAGGACTATGTATGTATCTAAAGGGGGGTGAGGGTCTTCGTCTTCATCTACATCTGCCATGTCCCATTCCACTACAGTGAGATCTTCATGTGAGTACTCTTGAGGCTGTATGTACCCAGATTTGGCATCTACCTCAGCATCTGCCCTGTTGACACTGTCATCCCACTGTGGGACATAGAGGATGACTCTTTTGGATAAAGTTACCCTACAGGAGGACCTAGGCTGGATTCGATGAAATGTGAGGCTTTTGGCATTGGAAAAGAATTTGTAGCACCTAGGGCAGTTAGGCATCAAATTGAGGATACATACAGCTGTGGACTTGCCAAATTTATCTCAGAATCTCAGGCTTGTGTTACAGCAGTTTGCAAAAGTAATGGCATAGGTGATGCTGCATATTTGGATGATTGATGGATTACATATTGATTACTAGTCACTAGTTGTTCACTGTTTGTAATGCACACACTTTGGTATCCAATGATTTCCTTTCATAACTCCACCAATAATGCACATGTGGGTAGATACATGCTGGTGTGTTATAGTACATACATAGTGGAATATTGAGCAACTTGTGGAAGATGAGGTGATATCCCACTCAGTGGTCAATACACAGTGGATTAACACTTACAATAGTGAAATAGACAGGTGTCACAGTCAAACTTCCCTGCTTCATGGGTATCTGTCTGTCAGTATCCTTTTTACAATATATTGACAGCAGTATCAGGGGAGGACAGGGAGATTTATAGCATAATAGGCACAAGAAGGTGAGAATTGCAGGAAGTGGGTGGGAGCAAATGGGCAGATTGACAGCCAATATTTCATTGACATAACATGAGTATGTGGTGATATTTTACATGGCAATTGATATGTATGAGTCTCTTGTAGGAAGTAGTGGGTGAAATACCACCACTTATGATAGCAGTCACCATGATGGGGGTTGGAATAGGATGTACCAATATCAACAGTCAAACTTCCCCACTTCATGGGTACTTGTCTGTCACAGTCTGCCTGTGGAGATGTGTTGATGATGGTACAAGGGGAGGACAGGGAAATTCATAGCATAGTAGGCAGGGATATTGAGGGTGGTGGCTGAAAATTGCGACAGTGATATCCAGAAAGGAGAGAAGGGAAGTTAAGATCAGTAGTGGGTTCAAGTTGACAATAGCAGGAGTACAGTGAGTGGGAAGTAAACAAGCAGCAGACTTAAAAGAACAGTGGCAGTCTGGGGGGGTGAATGGTAGAGACCAGTCTGTTGTAATCCCTCAATGTGTGCGAGTGGTGTCAGGGGAGGAGGGAAGATAAGGCAGGGTGTTGAATGTAATGTACATCATGATATGCAATGTACACATAATCAGACCTTCCACTGTGAACAAACAACTGGATCATGAACATACATAGATTTTCCACTTATAACTCCACTCACTGACAATGACCCATTTATGGTCCTATAGCAGTTCAGACTGTTTTGATAGTGACAACAAGGATAAAGGCTATACAGCTCCCCTGGTCATTGTCGTCCAACAGCAGTGCTCAACTTCCACCATTCCTAATACTCCAGGCGCTGACTCTTTAAATTTGTTGATTGTGGGCCAATTGATTCCTAGCTCCCTCATCCATGAGGATGGTACTCCATTGTACTCTAATGTGCAGATAGGAACACTGTTGGTGGTTGGGGCACTCAAAGTGCAGAGATTATTGTCTCAAATCACAACACCATTTCTGACCTGCACCTGTCAACATCAACCTCCAAAATTGAGTGTGTTGTTCACCTTTTCATCACCACTGATGTTTTTACACCAGTGGGATTCTATGGCAGTAAGTAATGATTACTCAATGCTATCTATTTTCTGACTTTAACAATCTCAGGTCAAAGACATAAACACCAGTGACAGTGAAGAGGATTCTGAGAGAGAAGAAGCTCGTCTGCTTCTCAATGTTGCAAGGGCTCAGCACCAAGTTCATCAGCTGGAGCAGAATGTTATTCATGCCCAGATCACTAAGAACACTGTGCTTGGTGAACTTCACCAGTTTCATGCAAGCTGGGCATAGAGGAAATTGGACACTACTGAATATAACCTAGGATGCTTTTGCAATGCAATCTGCAAGAATGGGATTTCCATGGCTGATCTCCTGTCCACTTGCAAACAGCACTGTACTATGTTCAATGATGCCAGTATCCATTACAACTAGCCTGGGTAGTGTTATGGTTGAGGAGACTCCATACTCATTTTCTCCTTCTCCTCCTCCTTGCCATCTCCCGACTCCTATCCCTTCATCAGATACCCCCCATCCCATCTTGACCATCCCAGCTCCTCTCTCTTCACTGAGATCTTCCATGATCTCCAAGATTACCAAATCCCCACCTCCACCTGGGCCAACTTACTAGACAAGTCACTATTTGAGGGATAAGGCTATGCCTCATTGCCTCTGGGTACTCCTGTCCTCACTGCCTCCAGGACTCTCCTTTCTTTTCCTTTCATGACTCTTATTTACTCTCTCTGACTCACATGACACTACTCTTCTACATAGCCTTCTCTCACAGGTTATGTATTTCCTTTTCTAACCATCTGTTTACCTCATATGCTATGTGACGCAACATGTCCCTTTCCTTATTTATCTTTAGGGCTTTGACACCTGCCCTAAGGTACCTACTATATATATTGGAGTGCCACCTGTACCTCTCTCTCTCTTTAACCTTGATATACACTTATTTGTGTTGCCAACTTGTTCCTTGAGATCCCCTCCCTTGTGCCTTGCCTACTCTCTGCCTCATCCTCCCCTCTACCAACTCTGGGTCAGTCCCAGTACTGTTGACTTCAGTCAAGCCATTCACTCTTAACTCCTTTAGAGTTGCCCTAGAGTAGAAATGAGGTGATACATTCACAAACATGTACCATTGTTACACCAGTCATAACAGATAGGGGTAGAAGTAGACTCAATCTATCAAGGTTATGATCTCATAGGACTTCTACAACATCAAAGGTAAGATGAGGAGTGTTGACTCAGAAGTTCAACAACAACTTAGAAAGCAAAGGAAGGCAATGTATGAGTTAACACTGAGTAGGTCTAACTTAGGGACAAAGATAGAGCTACAAGGGTTTAAATACTAACAAGGAATGAAAAGACAAACAAAGGAAAATAGAACTTCATAGAAGATTAAAGACTGATTGGTAAGGAAGAGCTGACTGATGATGGAATATCATGGAAGGCGATGGAAAGTGGAGATTAAGTCAGTGAAAGAAAGCTGAGAGAAATAACTAGGTAATGGCAGTGTTCAAACAGAATTACCTGTAGATGACAATGGAATCGCATAATGGTAGTTCAAGGTAGAAGAAAAGAGTAGAAATGATGACAATTGTAACAGTATCATTGTTGGTATATGTATACTGGCCACATTCATTTCCATTGAAATATTGCTGATGTGATTCACTGTAGATGAAATGTCTTCTAATGTCCAACTCTTGTTACCATGTTGTTGTCTTGTTTGTAGACATTGCAAATGCTCATGTAATGTCATTATCCTCAATTTCATTGTCCATTGTTCTAATCCATTGACTGCTGTCCAATCCTGAAGTGGCTGTACAATTGCCTTCCTCAGTACTGACTTGTTTGATCTTTGGGATGCTCCTCAAGCACTCCAAGTTCTCCCTTTTCAACCCTTGTATCAGCCAAGTCTACACCACACACAGCAGTGATGCACATGGCAGTTATTGGGGCCTCAAATGCCCCCTTTCTCTCCATTGTTGTGGTGCCTACATCACTGTAAAGAATGTTGATACCCCAGAGTACCAGACAGAATGGAACTCTGCAGAACCACAGGCATTGTGGATCAAGAACTGGAATGAGCTCAAAATAACTCAGCAAAAAAGATTGTCTGGAGAGGATTCAGCAGAGGAACACATTGTCAATTCCAACTATATCCCAAAAACACAGAGCCCAGAACATTAGCAGAAACCATGCATTCCCAACCTCAAAGTTATGTCATGTAAGGAGTTTGCAGAGTATCTCAAAAAAATACATGCATGCCAGGATGCTTTCCTCAAGCACCAGACAGCTCACAAGCAGGTTGACAATGTGACCTCCTACCACCTCAGCAACATGCACAAGTCATTTACCTTGTGGCATGACCTCATTGCTACTCAGTTCTCACAATAGTGTCAATCCAACCCACACAGTAGGGAGATTGAGCACCTGCCACATACCTTT
Source organism: Boletus vermiculosoides (assembly GCA_038091015.1). NCBI lineage: Eukaryota > Fungi > Basidiomycota > Agaricomycetes > Boletales > Boletaceae > Boletus > Boletus vermiculosoides. The sequence goes on from JBBPNR010000859.1 coordinate 5,220, forward strand.
GGTGGTTTGAGCTACACACAATATTCACCACTGCAAACATTTTTGATGATGAAGGAACACAAAGGTCATTTGGTGGATGATTGAAAGGGCAAGGACAAAAGCTCAATGTGCTACTTGGCATCATTCGCAGGGATGGCTGGTTGTATGCAGAGGAGGCACATTGGGTTGGCATGGCCTATAATCTGGGAGGACCCCAACTGCACCAGAAGAGTCATGATCAGGCCACAGAAGGTGTTTGTCAGTAGTTAAAGGCAGTGAGACTAGACATCAACTTGAGGGTTTGGACAGTCACATTTCCAGAGCAACTCACATCCACCTGGGTCTTGTGAGTACATTGCAGCAGAGCCACTATGTAGCATTCAGGAGCTGATGACTCAGGCAGCAGTGAGTGATGCAAGGGCAAGGAGGAAGAAGAAGATATGCCCTGAAACAATGCTTTCTCCACTCAAGTTGGCCATGGCCAAGTCCGCCACTCCATAGCTTAGTTACTATGATAATAGTGTGCAGCCAGCTACAATCATGCTGCAGCAAGCTTAGCCCCTGTACAGCCAATGTACAGCACTGTCACTGACACTGTACAGAGTCTCTCATATGTACATACATTGTACAGACATTGTTTCCAGGTTTTCACTTGGATGCTGTAAAGAAAGAAAGAAATTGTATATATGTATCTAGCTATGTAACTATGGTACAGCTGGCAGAAAATGAGGAGAGTGGTGGGATGACCACTTTTGGCTCCACATCCTGTGCCTTGACTTGTGTGAATAACTGGCCCAGGTTGGACTCAAGCACAGCACAATCTTACCAGTCAAACATCTCCACCTTGACGAGCTTTCTACAAGTGCATTCTCAACTCATTCTAGGATATGTGATGTGCAAAGGGGTACATTGGTGTTCCGTGGAGATGGCAAGGATTACCTGTCTCATTGGCATGATGATCATTTAGATGGCTCACATGTTGGTGGAGTAGATCAGACATCCTCTTGAGCTGGACACAGACAAAATTTGATGCATGCTTCCAGGTGTGTTCCCAGAGAACTTGGAGTTCAAGTTGACTAGTGGTAAGACTAGCATTCCTATCTCCTATCCATGTACCATACTTAACCACCTCATCCATGCTCAGTTCACAAATCAGCACTTTAACTCAATGGGCCATACCATGTGGTGATCCTCTCCTCATTCAAGGAGGAAGACAAAGTGCTCAAGAAGTGGTATGTGGTGTTCAATGATGATGTTATGACTAGCCTGGGTAGGGATAGGGGTAGACTTGGTCTGTCGATGTTACAATCTCATAGGACTTCTACAACATCAAAGGTAAAACAAAGAGTGTTGACTCAGAAGTTCAACAATGACTTAGAGAGCAAAAAAGAACAATGTATGGGTTACACCAAGTAGGTCTAACTTAGGGACAAAGATAGAACTATGAAGGTTTTAAATATTGATGAGGAATGAAAAGCCAAACAAGGAAAAGTAGAACTTCATAGAAGGTTAAAGACTGATTGGTAAGGAAGAGCTGACTAATGATGGAATATCATGGAAGGTGGTGGAAAGTAAGGATTAGGTCAGCAAAAGAAAGAAAAGAAGAATAACTAAGTAACAGCAGTGTTCAAATGAGGTTACCTGTAGATGACAATGGAATTGCATAGTGGTAGCTCAATATGAAAGAAAAGAGTAGAACTGGTGACAATTCATAACAGATGACAGTTCTCTCACAGAACTCAAAGGTTTTGAAGCCAAGTGATGTGGTGAACTCCAACCCATTAAAATTTTCCAGTTCCAAAATCTTTCTCAGCATTCCTACTAAGGAGTGCTATGGCACTATTGCAAACATCACCAATCAGTAGCTCAACATTCTCTTCACTTGCACAAAGACACAGGCTCTTGGATGAGGAGCTCATTGAACTCATTGCCAAGAACAAAAGTATGGTGAAGACACTCACCAAGCATACTGGACAAAAGTCCATGTTGATTAGCACTGTCAAGAGGCTTGCTGAGTTCTTGGGAAACCAAATGGTCAAAGATACATAAAGATCTTGCTTGCAAGTCCATCATCTCTGCAAATCCCAATGGTGCTCCCATCACCAAGCAACCCATTCCAATTACCATTTTCTCCACAGAAATCCATCAAACAGTCCTACCTCCAAAAGTGGCTCAAAGATCCTGGCTTCAGCAATTTCAACCTTTGTTCAATTTTGAACTGGAAGTATTGCATCAAACAATTGGGTTCTGTGGTTCAGAAACTGATCACAATTCCTGTGGCTATGCAGGCATCTCAAATCTTATACCAAGGGTCAGGCATTCTGATTGGTTGTGTCACAGAGTTGTGAGGGCCATAAACAAGTTCAAGCAAAACAAGGCTACAGAGCTCTTCACTCATGTGCATCCCTGCTTGCATCCACTCTATTTGGTCTGCAGGTCTCATCTTCTGCTGTCATGTTCCTTACCACCCTCTCTCTTCTCCCATCTAAACCCTTTTCTCCCCCATCTCCCTCCCTGATCACTCCTGTCATCATCCAGTCACACATCTCAAGAAAATCTCTTATCCTTTCTCTCCTCTCTCTTGCCACTCTCTTCTTCCTAGTCAATGGGCTTGCTTATGTAGCCTATGCAATCCTTAATGGTGTCTGGACACCCAGCACCAGTGTTGAACTTGCAGCCCTCCTCAGTCTCATCACCTATGCTGCTCTTGCCACCTTTGGGGCTTATAAGGATGTGAATAACATTGAGATCTGATCTCACAAGCATGTCAAAGCTGCCATCTTTGTGGCACTGGCACTTGATATCACCCAGGTGGTTCTACTTTCCCTCTCTATCACAACACATGGTGAGTACAAATATACATCTGCAAGCACTAAATGCTTATTCTCATCTACCAACCTTAGATCTGAGGTATATTTGTGACACCAAGCTCTCAGATGTATCCCAGACACAATCCACTTTTTCACTTCCCTCCTTCATGCCATCTTTCTTTTCTTCCTCTCTTTTGTTCTCTTTACTCCACACATTGTCTATCTCCCTGCTAAATTACAACTCCAAACTGCAGAGGCCAAGAGTGCACCTCTTGTTGGTCAATCAAGTGTACTTTCTGGGAGAAGGGTAATGAAGCTGTCTCAGGGGGTGAGAGTAGCAAGTATGGTACCTTTGCTGCACACAGGCAGCCCAATTCGAACACTGTAATAGCTTGTCCAGAGATGAGCTAATAACCCTCCTGCATTGCACCAATGCTCATCTGAATTGTTACCCAGTCAAATCTGAGTCATCATTGGCTACCTTGTGGCAATTGGGTCTTTACATTCTTCCTGCCAAGGGTCTCATTGTGAGTTTCAATGGCTTCATCCACAGTATTCTAATCTGATGGATTATCTCATCAGTTGTCTATTGCATTGCTTTATGTTTTGATCTGAGTCATCACCCCTCTTCTTCTGCTTTTCCTTGGTACAGCCCTCAATGCATTCCTCTCTTCATTATCTGCCCCAATCCCTACCCCTTTTGGCACTTCCCCATACACATATGTACATCTTCATGTTCACTTTGCTGCACTTCCTTGTTTCCAATGGCAGCATTCTGAGCCTCATCAAAGTTCTGGTTTCTTATCTTGGTGCTGGTGCTGATGATGCTCTGTCATTTCACTATATTGACCATGTGCTTGGTCTCTCCCTTGGGTCTAGCAAAGCTAAGGAGAATCTGCATGCCACACCAAGCAGTGTTATGACCAGTGTAACAATGGTACACATTCGTGAACATGTCATCTTGTTCCTACTTTAGGGTGACTCCAAGGGAGTTAAGAGTAAATGGCTTGACTGAAGTCAACAATACTGGGACTGGCCCAAAGTTGGTAGAGTGGAGGATGAGGCAGAGAAGAGGCAAGGCATGAGGGAGGAGATCTCAAGAAACAAGTTGACAACACAAATAAGTGTATATCAAGGTTAAGGAAAGAGAGAGGTACAGGTGGCACTCCAATATATATAGTAAGGTACTTTAGGGCAGGTATCAGAGCCCTAAAGATAAATAAGGAAAGGGATGCATCGCATTGTATAGCACATGAGGTAAATGGATGGTCAGGAAAGGAAATGCATAACCTGTGAGAGAAAGCTATGTAGAAGAGCAGTGTCTATGTGAGTCAGAGAGAGTAAATAAGAGTCATGAAAGGAAATGAAAGGGAGAGTCCTGAAGGCAGTGAGGATGGGAATACCTGGAGATGATGAGGCATAGCCTTATCCCTTGAATAATGACTGATCTAGCAAGTCAGCCCAGGTGGAGGCAGGGATTTGGTAATCTCAGAGATCTGAGAAGATCTTGGTGAAGAGGGAGGAGCCAGGATGGTCGAGGTGAGATGGAGGGGTAACCAACGAAGGGATAGGAGTCAGAAGATGAGGAGGAGAAGAAGAAGAAGAAAATGGGTATGGGATCTCCTCAACCATAACAGGAGCCAGGATGGTCAAGGTGAGATGAGGGGGTAACCAATGAAGGGATAGGAGTCAGGAGATAGTGAGGAGAAGGAGAAGGAGAAAATGGGTATGGGGTCTCCTCAACTGTAACAAGCAGCACAATTACAAAGGTCCTGCATGCTCTTTTGGTTCTTTCAGCTACAACTGATGATAGCTTGATCAGTGCAGTTGTGCTTGGGGTCCTCTTTGGCTGGGAGTTTGGTCTTGCTGTCTTGATTGCCTTGGGCATATATGGTATGTTCACTTGACACTCATGGCCCTGGTCATATTCTTATCATGTTGTACAGGATATGTTATCTGCCTTACTTCTTGCCCTTCAATTCTCTCTACTTTCCCTACAAAGAGTCCTGCTTTGCTTTTGTTCAAGCTCTCTGGCTGAAGAAGACAATGCATGTAGACTTCCTCTCCCAGGTCCCAGTTTGAACTACTCAGCCTGGCTGAAAGCAATCAAGCCTCATGGTAACACCCCACAAGTTATACATATATATCTGAAAATTGACCATTTCTATGACTTAGATTTCCACTCATGTGCTCCAAGTCCAAGTTATTATCAGGAAACTCACCTGGTAAGTCCTATGACTTGTAGGCTCCAGACACCAACAATGATCTGATACCAAGAATCACAATGCCATTACATTCTGTTCCTTTCACACCCAGTCATCCTCTCCTCTTTATTTCAGATGACTCAGATCCACAAGACATACCATTGCCAACCACATTCTCTGTCCCCTGAAGATTTCAATTGCTTCTTGCCAGTGAGGCATCATGGATCCTGAGTTGGCCAACTTGAAGTTGTTCAACCTGCATGGCTTGGCATACTACAGTGAAGAACTCCATTCCCAGTTCATCCCAATACTACTTCCCAGCTCTTATTTTATGCTCACTAACCCTGTCCTCAAGTTTGTTAAACTTACCTGTGCAGTGCTTGGTCTAACTGTGGACAACTTGAACCATTGATGAACCACCATTGTTCTTGTGCCCAAATGTTGCCTCATGCCACTATGTATACTAGTAGTATGGACATTTTTTTCATAGTAAATCATGATGTAGTACAACAATATGTCATGCTACTAGTACACTGATGGGCATGAATATCCATTCCCCCACTCTGTGCTACTGTGGGGACTCTGAAGAGAATGTACATGATGTAGGTGAATGGATGGCTGTGCTGTTGTCATACTGTGTCACTGTCACACTGTCACACTGCTGTAAATTAATGTAGTGGTTGTGGGAACTGTTCCGAAAAAGGTGATTTGCTGATGGGTTATGACTTGAACCGGCCAAAACTGTGAGTTGCGGCAACACTATGGGGTGCAAGATGTTTGCCAGCTTGCTGTAGGCACACGATAAACATCTAAAGTACCTCATGCTACATCACTTACCCCGACTCGCATCCAGGAGCACATCCCTCTGTTCACTTGACCTCGGATACTCTGACCCTCGTTGACTATGTTCTGGCTGGTGTGATTTTCACTGCCACACGTGGTTCACTTAGGGCTGCTGAACGTGGGCAGTATTCACACATCTTTGCCCATTATGCAAAGATGTGACTGGAGACGAGAGAGTGGAATAGTACGGGAGATCAGAGGGATTTGTGGATGTGGCGATCGCTGAACCTACAGTATTGGTCTGTTAGAATGTTGCAGTCTGTGTTCATATAATCTCGTCTGTGCCGACTCGGATGAATGCGATGCGATCGATGAAGTTGTAACAGGTTAGATGGTCGGAATCTGTTACAGCTCAGCGCTCAGTAGTGCTAGTGAACGCGAAACAAGCCAAAAGTATCGTGATTACTATCTATGCAACGTGCCTGAAAAGATTATTGCTGCGGCCTAATTACATAAAACTGTACATGGCACATGTACCGTACTGATTTGGCAATTCATGTTGGGTTAAACCCCTCTAGGCCAGACCGTGCTTCAAGCTTCATGCACCATGCCTTGTAATGTTCGACAACGCACAGGAAGGCTCAACTGGGAATTGCTTGCAGCAAGTCATGCACGTAGTTACCCGACCCAAACTTGGATGGATTATTCAGGCTCGTAATTGGTACAGGATGCTGCGCTGATTCAGTTTACAGTTGCCTCCGGCTGGGCTTCGCAGCGGCGATACAGCTCTCCACAGGAGTGCTTGGCGAGTCGTGGATCCGAAATGATTCATTGGATGCACTCGGCGGACTGCATCGCGGGGTCAAATCACGTTGGCATTGTCCCAGACGAGTTACTACTGTTACCGGTGGTACAACAAGCTCTTTGTTATGGAACACGGTCAGGTACCGTGGATTACCAATGCAACTTGCTTGCTGACTGTAAGGTTTGCTGATGCAGTCGGAGTTGCTATCAGTCAATGCACGAGTATATAAGAGGTCCCATCTTGGACCGACTGCGACCCTCATCATCTCATCGTTCAACATCGATAACTTCTATATTCACGCAGTAAAATGACTGTTGCCGGTACACTCTGGGGTCACCCTCGCCAGCCTCAGTCCAAAGTTGTGCGTCCAGAAATGGCCTGCGTCTTCAGACGAAAGCTAACTTTTACTATTTCGCTACAGATCCTCAGTGTTGCAGCCGTCAATGGATTTGAACTCGAACAACCCGAGTGCACGTATGTGAACAAACCACCTGAGTTCACGGCCAAGTTTCCTTATGGAAAGATCCCTACCTTCGAGGGAAAGGATGGATTCAAGCTGATCGAAGGTGCTACAATCGCCCGCTATCGTGAGTGACCTAGGATTTCTTCAATAGACGGTTGTCATGGACTCATCTGTCCTAGTAAGCAGCATCGGGACCAAAGTTAGCCTGTTAGGCTCCAATGCGCAGGAAGCCGCGATTGTCGATCAATGGGTGCACTTCGCTGAACACGAGATCGGCGTACCATGCCAGATCACCTCGGGTATGGTCTATGGCTATCATGCACCTTTCAATCTCGAGGTGAGGACTAAAATCATCGTTGAATCAGGTCAGATATCTGAACCACTCCCTGTAGATTCTTAATAAGACTGCCGAGCGCCTTGCTCGCGGCCTCACCTACCTCGAGTCCCATCTTGCGGCGCGTTCCTCTGGTTATGTGGCACTGGACACTCTGACCCTCGCAGACTTTGTTCTGGCTGGTATGATTACTGCTGCCGCGTATCTTGCGCTCGGATCTGCTGAACGCGCACAATACCCACACGTCTTTGCTCATTATGCAAAGGTGACTGCGGATGAAAGGGTGAAACAGTACTGGGGGACAGAGGACTTTACGGATGTCCGGGTCACTGAACCCAAACCAATGCCGATCTCTTAAGGATGTACGAGAACGTGAATATGCGTTGATCCGATTCCACTGGATGTCGTTGTACAGATGAATATACTATGCCATGTGATACCTTGGCACTTGCTTCAACTCAAAGAGTAAGTACCGTACAGTAAGCTGTCAATTTATGTCATTGCAGATCGATCTCCCTTTTCCCGAGAACAGGGATAGCGGAGGGACAGTCGCGGTTACAGAATACTCATTCAATTTATAATTTCAATGAACTTGAGCAACATAAGGGGAATTTCCCTGGCAAGCCGGTTGAAGTTATGTCCGAGTTCCCTTATGACAAGGAGTCATTCCCGCATTCGCTGGCTCGGATAGACGAGCTGACTGTGGATGTGACGATTGTGCGCCATTGTTTCGATGTGTAATACCTCAATGAGTTCGCTAGATATCAAGAACCTTGTTGTAGTGAGCGGTCCCGAGACCAATGTTGAGCTATTGGGTTCCAATGTGAAATAAATCGCGCTTCAAGTCGTTGATCACTAGGTTCACTTCGCGGAACAAGAAATCGAAGGATCTGCCGCAACCTCACGAGTGATCTTTCGTTTCTCTGGGGCATTCAGTCGTGAGGTAAGTATTGACCCATAGTAGATCTGTGCAGGATCCTTGACTGAGTAACGGATTCATGGTAGACCCTCGACAAGCATGTAGAGGGCCTTGTTCGCGTCCTGACTTATGTTGAGTCGTATCTTGTGCATGTCGCCGAATCTTTTTTGGCCGGGATGGTTCTCGGCTGTTCGCACGCAGCATTCGGAGTTGCCAAGCGTGCGCCGCATCCGTCCGTGTTGCCCATCATGCAAAGGTGACCGAAGACGATGTGAGACGACTCTAAGGAACGGAGGGATTCGCAGAAGTCGTACTCATTGAGCCCACGTCATCCCCTTAAACCTGTTTCGACACTCTGTAGCCCGTATTTATCATGATGCGCCTGCTGAGTGATGTTTGCTGTAGTCGTTTGAATAAGTGGTCCGTATCTGAGTGACAAGCAGCAGATGACAAGTGCGAGGTAGAGCTAGATAGAGCTGATATTCAGAGGGATTCAAATCAGCTACGGCTGCGTCGGATCCAGGTTCCATAGTCTGGCCACTAGACTTTACCACAGCATCATGATTGCCTTCCCAAACATATTACTGGGGCTTAAATTAAAAAGGAAGCTGTCAGAACCCTTTTCTTCTTCTCTTCACATCCTCCCATCAGTCACAGAAGGTCATGGAACTTCATAGAACATTCCTGATACTTCTCCAATTGCTTACCTCTCTTAGTCAGCATATGTCCAACAGTATATGTACCAATCTGTATTGTAGATAGTTTTCCCTCAGAATAGGATTGTCTTCACTCTTCTGCATCCCCTAAGGGTATTTCCTAAGGTCTCAGTTGATGGTCCTGATATAATCCTATTCTCCTTTACCTTACCGACTACCCTTTCCTCATCATCCTTGCCTTTGGCAGCATCCTTCTTGCTCATCATTGTCCCTCCTCCCTTCTCACTGCTGTGTCATATGTGGATCCCAGCATTAAGGGAAATCTGTCACCTAGACATAAACTAGGATCAGACTAGCACCAAGCAAACACTGATAGTAGCTTCCATGCTACACATACAGTTGTCTGCCATCTAAACAAGGATAACATTGTTCCTCCCATAGTGCACCAGGGATATTCCATGTAAAGTCCAGAAGAAAACTTGACTTATACACTTGGTGACTGTGAGAGCGTCATTTGTTGCTACATGTTAGTAGTGCCAATATTGAGCATCTTGCTCCATCTACCCCTCAACACACTAAAAAAGCCCTCAAGCTTCTAGATCTCTTTTCACCCACATTCCATTGCACTTGGACTCAATCCTGGCTGAGTTGTCCACTAGATGAGTAAGCAGGAGCTAGGTTGTTGCATCCCAACAGGTCAAAGCAATCTTCTCCACTCCTATCCTTGCTGAGGCAATCAACAACGCCCAGCAATACTTTGAACCCTATCATGACCTCCACATTCCCTACTCTGCCTATCCCATCACCCCTGAGGAAGTGTATAGACTAGCCATCTACTATCAGAACTATCTGCATCCTCACAGAGGAATATGTGGGGTGACAGCAGTATGGAGAACGATGGTTGAATGGGAGCTACTCACAGACCTGTGAAAGAGATGGTAATGGCAAGGAGTGGCGAGTGACAACCGTTAGTGTTATGACCTGTAACAATGGTACACGTTCGTGTGAAGAACCATGTCTCGTTCCTACACTTGGTCACCTCCTAGATGGAGTTAAGTGTGAATGGCCTAGCGTCGGCTAGCAGTACCTGGACTGGCCAGGAGTTGGTAGGGTGGAGGATGAGGCAGAGGTTAGGCGAGGCATGAGGGAGGGGATCTCGAGGAACGATGGACCACACGAAGAAGTGTAGATTAAGGTTAAGGAAAGAGAGGCATACAAGCGGTGCCCTAATATATATAGTGAGGACTCTAGGGCAGGTATTGGAGTCCAAAGTATATATATAGTAAGAGACGCTGTAGAGATCCTACATTACCTGAGCGCACACAGGAGCCTTTTCACTACGGTCCGGTGCTCCTCCGACATTCGGAACTTCCGCTTCGTCTCAATACTTACTTCGGACTTCATCTCAAACAGTCCACACCCCTTTTATAGCTTTCCTACCTGCTTTCTGCATTATATCTTGGTTCTGTGCTTGTGTTTCCCTCCCTACAATGTATACTTTTGTGTTTACCTTCTATTCTTTTATGTATCCTCTTTTTAGTTATATTAACGCTTATGCCCAGGTAACTCCGGACTATAAAGCGCTTTACTTAGGACTCGTAATCCATCTTTCCTGATCCTCAGTGCTGTTCTTCTAAAAGTGCTTGTTCTGAGTTCTCAACACGTTTACACTGTCAA
>JBBPNR010000860.1:0-15843 GCA_038091015.1 Boletus vermiculosoides
GATGGATGAACCGGTGTTTTCATTTAAACTCGCAGCCTCTGGAGCGGAGTTGTATCTCGGTGGTGCGAACTTGGCATTATACACTGGCGACTTCAGCTACACCCCTGGTTATGAAGTACAGGTTAGGCATGTCCTCGACCGTCATTGACATTGATTATCCAGGGTTGCCGGCACGTCAACATAGATAACATCGACGGTAACAGACAGATAATTCTGAGCGACATCGATTCCATGATTGACACTCGCTCTACCCTCGCTATAGGCGACCCGGAGTCAGTCACAACCCTCTGCGATGTGTCCGATGGTACCGATGCGAGACGAGCACGGTAGGGGATAGGTATCACTACCTGCATGTTTCTGCAGTGGCTTCATTTCATGTCACCTCGTCAACACTGCGTAGTTCCGTGCGATGCCCTTCCCTTCCGTCAATTTCACTTTTTGGAGGTACGTCGTTCCCCTATACCCACAGCCTTGGACCAGTTTCCCCTGGTCCGAATGAATGGGTCAGTATCGTTGGCCAGGACACTGGTGCTTGTGAGTGTCTCGCATTTTATAATGTCCTCATTCCGCTTCGCGTGCTTGTGGTGTTATACGTCCAACATTATTCGCTCATCGCGCTTTCTTCCCGGTTTATTAACCCCCCCCCCCCAAGAAAAAAAAAGAAAAAAAAACCCGGCATTCTGGATCGTCGCAGATGTGTTCCTCCAACACGTCTACGCGACATTCGATCCCGAGTTGGATTCGCTCAGCTTGCTTGACCATTCCTAGTCCATGATAGCATACTTTTAAATTAATTCATGTTCCCCCCCCCCTCCATGTCTGGTATAATTATAGTGTGTACGTCAGAACTCAGCTCTTGTGGCTCTCAGATTGTGCGGTGTGAACAGTGTGTCAATGAATAAATGGATGTCATATGTCGAGGAATATTTCAATGTTGTCAAGTGGGATCGGGTTCGATAGACTGCAGGGACCCAACGCGTCTATGAAGCAATTGAACCCGTCGATAGAGAATAGGCCTTACCCTTGATGGCACACCGTGATTGTCCCCCTGCTTCAACCCTCAACATCACCCTCGTATCGTTTTCCTCCCGGCTCGTCTAATTGCGTCATGATCAATGGCATGGACCTCAGCGACAGTTCTCGTGAGTTTCCATCAGTCGTCGTGGTCACCACAGGCTACCAGCTCAACCATACCCTCGGATGAGAGACGTGTTGGATCAAGGCATATGATCCCGCCCTTCCCTTCAGTGCTCGGTCACAAACGCACGTCTCGACTTGACCGTCATCAACACAAGCAGCAAACCAAAAAAGAGGAAAGAGGAAAGCAAGCATGCAAGAATAAACATAAACGACGAGATCCAATTACATTAAATGCTTCGTGCCAACGACGTTCTTCAAAAAAAGAGAAGAAAAAAAGTACACAAGGATTTTCTGATATATCCTCTACCTTTTTTCCCCTTTACCCGACGCACACGACGATCGAACAGTTCCCACCAATTATCGTCACCGCTTGGGCGACTGACTCACAGCACCATACTGCAACGGCGTCGGATGGTGCAACAACAACCCCGCATCCCTGGCGTTGGGATGCTGTTGCTGCTGCGGCTGTAGTAACAGTGGTTGCGCAAAATATTGCAGCTGATGTTGCTGAATCTGTTGTTGAATCTGTTGCGGCGTATGTGGAACGAGTGACGAGAATGACGGGTGGTCACTTGGGAGGGGGGAGGAGGCTAATAGGGGGCTACATTCGACGGAGGCGCCGCGGGTGACGCTGCGTTCGCGTTCGACGATTCTGTTGGTGAGATCACGTGAGTGGTTGTCGGGTGCACAATGACGTGGGTGGCGGGAACGGGTAAGGGATGGTGTGGGGAAGTGGGAAGTGGGGAGGAAAATGGAACACGCACCCTCGCATCACAGCGGCATTCGTAAGCCGCTTTGCATACCGCTTACTTTGATTATCCTCATACTGATCCGTCTCGTCCACAATCTCCTCCGAAATGATCTCCTGTTACGCCGCACCAGGACGTGTATGCAATGGCAAAAAGTACACGATGGTATCAAACCGTCAGTCAGAACGGCAAGGCGAATCTCACGCACACCCGGCTCACCTCGATGATGTCTACATACCACCCGGTTCATCGGCGAGATGACCGACAGATAAGATAACGCGTGACACCGTGGCGCAAGTGGACATACCTTCGAGGGTGATCACGCCAATAGCTCCACCGGCAAGTCCAGGGGTCCGGCTCACTACCAATAAATGCGCACGTCCAGTTTGACTTTGGATGGGAAAAAACTGATGTGAGATGAAAGAGCACGTGACCGAGTGGCGTCGACGTACAAATAATCCAATGCGTGGAAGCAATTGATGGATGGATGTGCTTCCGGCAAAATCGAGAGTTTGAAATGGGACACGGGGAGGGCCTTTGCGGGGTCGTACGCGAGGAGCTATAGCAGTGCGAATCATGAGCATCTCCATTGGATACGGAATCACTGATCAAAGAAAATGACCTTCTTGACAAGGAGTAGTCCCCGGAAAGCGAGTGGATTGCCTGGTTCATGCACGGGTATGCGCGAATAGCCGCTGTTGAGTCTATCAAGCAATTGGATGGTCAGAATAAGCGACATCTCTGTAGGGATCGCACGTGCATGGTGTCCACGGTAGCGGTATTCAGAATCGTATCCGCAGAGAGCGTCACGACATCCTAACATGGGACGCCCTTTCCGTGAGCTGGTACGACTGCATAGGAGTGCGCGGCGCACCTTGATGGGGGTCATGATGGTTTCCACGTTTTTCGTGTTGAGTTCCAAGACGCCGTTGAGGATGCTGATTTCATCATCACGGAGGGGCTCCTCGCCGGTACGATGGAACTGGAGGAAAGACTTGAGCTCCGCCTTCTTGTACGTGTGCGCCTCGTTCGCGCCGAGGACGTAATCTAAAAGCTTGGCAATGGGCCAGGCAATTGGGGCTGGTGCGGCAAGGATGTTGCGTTTCGGGACGTGCTTAATGGGGAAAAGAAAGTGACATACCGAACAAGTACATGAGACAGAGAACAAAGGGAGCACAACGAGCGCCGACTGCGAGGCCATATCTGACGCTGACTGCTTGTGGGATGATCCTAATAGAGGGTCGAGAGTGTTCTAGCCGTTCTAGAAGAGGGAGGGACGTACTCTCTGTGGAGTAATGCGTGGTTGTTCAAGTGAGATAGGCACGCGGAAACCGGTTGCTAACACATACCCAAAGATGACTGATGGGATCAAGAGATGAGGAAGCGGGAAAGCAATCGGATATGTAAGTCGTACCGATAGCGGTTGTGGAGATGGCGATGGCGGCAATACCACCACCAATCTGGGAAATTGGTTCAGGCGAGGTCCGAGGATGTAAGAGTCAAGTGATGCCTACGGCACCGTCCAAGAAGATGGGTAAACTCTCGTTGATGATCTGGGAAGGCTAAGGGTGAGGAAGGGAGGAACGACGAGCGAAACGTGTACGGACAACGTTGGCTAGGAGAAGGACCTGTTTGGAAATGTGAGCAAGGGTGGAATGCGAGAGAGAGACGCGCGAGTACTGACGACGAGGACCCAATGGCGACCCCTTTTCATAAGACTCAAGACTGGGAGAATTATGAACAGAGGGACAGGAGAAATGGGAACAAACGCACCTTTTTGCGCGTTTTTCTTTTCGACCATGTCTTCCGAGGATGTTGCGAGGACTCGGAGGTGAAGGTCGTCAAGACCCATGAGCCCGAGAGTAAGGCTAACGCGAGATCAGAGGGTGTCAACTTTAAGAAAACATGTGTACCCAGCAAAGACACCGCCGGCGAGGACGAGGACGGCACTGATGGTGATTTTACCCCAAAATTCGGGTGAGCCGACTGGTTCTTCTGAGACGTTGGGTGGGTCATGAGATAGGACGTGGAGGAGGGACAGGATCATCGCCCGTTGTGTTGTGGTCGTTTGTAAAGAGACGACACCCCTCTTATACGTCAATCCGGCGGGTTTGAAATGCCGTTACGATAAAAACTTTTATGTACTACATACTCTTATTACACGTACAGTTGGATCATAGTCCAGACTCTCACAAAATCGCACTTGACAACTTTGCACAACGGCGCGTCGAGGAGTCGCGTTTCATTCGCGAATGGTGGGTTCTGCCGGTCGCTTACTAAATTTTTAAGCTCATGTCAGAGACGACCGTCATATGAGGACAGCGGTCGGGTAAACTTGGTGCAGAGTTGCGTGGATTGTGCTGTACAGGACCGTAGTGCGTAGTATCTGTCAAGTTGGGACATGTTATCAGAAACAATGGGCTACGGATGGTCAAACTGAACATGCAAAGAACCTCTGTAGGTATACAGTCAACTCCCTTATAACACATAGGATTTTAGATTCCCCAACTCAGTTTTCAGGGCTTATGGCAACCCATACTACTCCCTAGTAACACACTCCCGAGAGGTGTGCGTTAGGAGAGTCGACTGTACATTGATCTAATCTTTTACTACGTTAAATATGACGGAGACCGATTCTACAAAAATTTGTATATAAACAGCAATGTTGACCTTCTTCCGAACATTCCGGCGCTGCACTCGTTCGATAATGACATCCAGACCGAGACCATCCCCCGACAACGACGCGGCTGCACCAAGAGAGAAGCGACCCCGTATCAATGCTAAAACACCACGCCGTCGTCGCGTCACCATCGAACCGTACTCGCACGACGACGTCCTCTGGCACGACGTCCGCGCCCTCCTCGGCCCGGACACCATCCACCGCGCAGAACGAGACGCACTCGATTGGGATGCACCCTTCCACTTTCGTGAAGAGATCGAGGTCGTCGTCGATCGTCTTGCTTCCAACGGGAACGCCCTCGCACTCGGCCCAGAACCCCGCTCGTCGTGGGTGATCGTCGCGCCATTCGCTCTCCCCGGGGAACGTATACGTGTGCGCGTGTACCGCAGCGCACGTCTGCACTCCTTTGCAGACCTCGTCTCTGTCGTCACCCCCAACCCCGATCTGAGAGACGAGGGCAGAGTGCAGTGTAAATACTTTGGTCAATGCTCTGGTTGCCAGTACCAAGTACGTCTGCCCCCCAATCGATCGGTTGTGTACTCATCTCGTCCCCCTTCCCAGATGCTCTCCTATGAAAACCAGCTCGAGATCAAACGTGACGTCGTCATCAAGGCATACCATAATTTTTCAGGCGAGACATGTCATCCCTACCTCATCCTCCGCTCAACGTGCCTCTAGACCTACCCCCCTCCGCAGTACCGACCGTCCTGCCCACCATCGGCTCCCCGAAACAGTACCACTACCGCACAAAGATAACCCCCCACTTTGAGGCTCCTCCCAAAAAAGCACGCGCCGACCCTCCCTCCACCACCACCAAACCCGACTGGCTCAAGATCGGCTTCAACGAGATTGGAAAAAAGTCCGTGATCGATATCGAGGTCGGGTCGTCTCGCTTTCTATCCACCTCCCTCTCACTTCGCACACAGGAATGTCCTATCGCCACTCCAGTACTCAACCAAGCACTCGGTCCGATACGCGAAAACATCATCCAGTAAGCCTCCGAACCATCATCTCCCTTTCCCTCGACGCTCACTCGAAACAGAAACATATGGTCTTACAAAAAGGGCGTCTCCCTCCTCCTCCGGGACTCCCTCGATCGGTCCACCCCCATCGACCTTACCGACCCCACCCCAGACGACCCGGCACAACACGTCTGCATCACCGACCACAAAGCGACCGTGCGCGAACGCGTCGGCAACACCTACTTTGAGTTCCCCGGACACGCCTTTTTTCAAAACAACAATGCCATTCTCGTCCCGCTCACCGACTATGTGCGAGACGCCATCTTCCCCTCCGTCTCCACCTCCACCTCCACAGACGCAAGCGCAACGACAGACAACACATCACCAACGCACCTCGTCGACGCCTACTGCGGCAGCGGCCTCTTCTCCATCCTCCTCTCCCCCCACTTCCACACCATCGCCGGCATCGAACTCGCCACCGACGCCATCCGCTCCGCCACAACCAACGCCCGTCTCAACCACCTCCCCCCAAACAAATGCACCTTTCTCGCCGGAGACGCCTCGAACATTTTTGCATCCGTACACACCTTTCCGCGGGAGAAAACGGCGGTGATCGTCGATCCCCCACGCAAGGGGTGTGATGACGCGTTTTTGGAACAACTTCTGGCGTTTGGCGCGGGGACGGTGGTGTATGTGAGTTGTAACGTGCATACGCAGGCGAGGGATGTGGGAATGATACTGAGGCGGTCGGAGGAGGTCGGCGTGGGTAGGATGGTTGAGCAAGGGTCCGAGACGACGACGACGCGGCGGCAGGAGAGGTACGTGTTGGAGAGTTTGAGGGGGTTCGATTTGTTCCCGCAGACGGCGCACGTCGAGAGTGTCGCGGTGTTGAGGCTGGTATCGGTGGAGGAACAGCGCTCGAGCTAGTTCCGTCCACGTCCATCTCGGTTCGACACATTCTCACAAGCTCGAGGATCCGGTCATGCCTTATTCTTTTGACAGTACCCATGACTAAAAACAATCCCACACCCAGTCTTGTGTCCAATTGCACTGTCGCATGTGCCGCCGATAAAATTACACGTAAGCACGAGAATGTGACTCAACGCAATGAGAATGTGACTCGATGCAATGACATGTATAAAAAAAAGAAGACCCAGACAGCCTCTGTGCGATCGATACTCCCCACTCCTACAACCAGACGCCGATCCCGAGACATGACGCCCAACAGACATGCAGAGACACCACACAGAATACGTGCAAACGAGCGCGAGGAACTCGACACTGAACTCGCACGGCTTGACGTGCGTTGCACAAGTTCAATATGAATCATCGACGAACCTGAGTGTCATGTTCCAGATCGCCAAACTGACGATTCATCTGACGGAGACACCAAAGCCCTTTCCAGATCTCAACACGCTCCAGTTCGGCTCGGTGAGTGGCCAAAACTCCCCATTGTCTGCGCGACGTGATCGTCGTCCTTTTACACGTTTGCATTCCCGCTTTCCGCGGGCCGTCATCGGATCGCGATTGTACTGACCGTGGATTGGGATTGGCAACAGAGCTTCAGCGACCACATGGCCATTGCGTCGTTCCATCCCATGTCTGGATGGTCCCCTCCCGAAATCAAACCGTACGCACCGCTCACGCTCGACCCCGCCTCATGCTGTTTCCAATACTGCCCCAACATATACGAGGGTATGAAGGTGTGTCATCACGTCCGAGGAATATCGGATACGAGTTGACCATGCATGACATCGTTAGGCCTACCTTGGACCGGACGGTAAAGCGCGGCTGTTCCGTCCCGATATGAATATGCGGCGCTTGGAGCGCTCTGTGGCGCGTATGGCGCTTCCTGTGAGTAGGGGTTGCCTTCTCCGACCCCGTCCCGTTCGTCGTCGTCCGTCCTTCCCCCGGCCTCATCCTGTATCTGACAGCCCGTCGACGGCGACACCGTCCTCGACCTAATCAAACGCTTCGTCCAGACTGAAAAACGATGGATCCCCACGCAGCCAGGACACAGTCTCTACCTCCGACCAACCATCATCGGTACCCGACCAGGTGACTTGCCCATCTTCACCCGATGACCCACGACGTGACACTGACCGCCCTCTCGCTTCCTCCATGATGATTGCCCAGTACTCGACCTCACCGCCTCCGACCATGCCATTCTGTACATCCTCGCCTTCCCATGCGCGCCATGGTTCCCACGTCCCCTCTCCCTCCTCGCGATGAACAACGTCGTGCGCGCATGGCCGGGTGGCACCGGCGGACACAAAGTCGGCGGAAACTACGCCCCGGGGTTCCTGCCCCAACGCGAAGCAGCAGTACAAGGCTACGACCAGGTGTTATGGTTGTTTGGAGAGGAAAAGTATGTGACGGAAGGCGGCGCGATGAACGTCTTTGTCGTGCTCACGCGGGCACACGAACACGGTGCGTGTCACGTGGTTCCCAACATGTGGTTCCGTGCTTGGGGAGGCATTGCATTCGAGACTGAACGGAGCGCGGGGTGATCTATAGGTTTGGATGTCATCACGCCCCCGCTGGACGGGACGATTCTCCCCGGTGTCACTCGCGCATCGTGTCTCGCCCTCGCATCGGACCCCGATTTCCACGCGTCCATCGGCTCTGATACGACCACGACCAACGTGAACGGGACAGCGCTCTACCCCGCCGAGCGTACCTTTACCATAGCCGATCTCCAACGCTGGTCCGCTGATGGCACCCTCCTCGAAGTTTTCTGCGTCGGCACCGCTGCGATCGTTGCGCCCGTCCGCCGGATCGGGTTCGAGGGGCGGGACATCCACGTGCCGACATACCCGACCGACGGGCTCGGATTGGGTCCTGTAGGGGGGGCGCTCAGAGCAAGGATATTGGCGGTGCAGGAGGGTAGGGAGGAGTACGAGGGGTGGGGAGTCGTCTGTGAGTAGAGTAGTGAGTGAGTGAGTGAGAGCGAGGGTGAGAAAAACATACATACCCTGTACGACCTTGACGATTGTACATTACAACTTAAACTTGGTGCCAGTCCCGCTTCCATCGACCGAACGCGTTGCCATTGCAACTCACACCACCGCTGGTCTGAAGCAGGGGACATCGAATGAGTAGCTGAAGCCTTCTTTTGGATTTGACACGTTATGGCGCACGAAAGATGTTTTCTCGATACCACGCAAGTTCTGCAAGAGAGATTCAGTCGGACGGCCAAGTCAAGATGAAAAGGGTAACCTCGGATAGAACTTTTGGTGTCTTCCAATGCTCTACATGAATGACATCCGTAAGTGCTCATTGAAGTACACTGAAACATACCTGTGTTTGCTGCTCAAAATCCTCGACGGTGCTTCAGTTCCAGGATACCAGCTACGGCACAGTTCTTGGGATAGACTTGTCAAAGTATTGGAACTAGGAGTGAGGAGAGTGCACTGAGGATAGCATCTGACTTCTTGAATAGACCGTCGCCGTAGATAAAGTAAAATGGAAACGCTTACCGACAACTCTTCAGACAGACATGACATCAGAATAAGACTTGTGGTTGTGGTGACGACTCTACTCACCCGTAATGCAACCAATCCAGGACTCGATAGGCATTTCTTCCACCAAACAGGAGCGATCCGTGAACTGAATTTCCCGCAAGCACACCCGTCGGGTTTTCTGGTATCCACCTCTTGATGCACTCGAGGACCGCACTCGATACATCGTTTATGCCATGTGGCGACTCGAGGCATGCTTGTATTAGACCCGACTGATGCTCTTCGGTTTATCCGTGCCTATTCGTAATAGCCGTGCACGACCCATACTTTGCCGTGTTGTTCTATACACCATTCATCTATGCATTGGTTGATATGAGATAAAGTGAAAAGTGCATACGAATGAAAACGCGTACTTGTCTAATATCAACAACTTGTCCCTTTTTATGGAATCAAAAATCCGATTCCGTCGTCGACCACGTTCCAAGTTCTTGAAGTTATTGTTGATGATGCATCACCTACGATAGAAAAAGCAGGTTTCATATGCCTCATTCACTAAACTGTCGTGAAATTGTAAAGACATCGACTCACGGCGATTTTGAGAAGCTTGTCTCATATAAGATTCAATCCAATCATTTCAGTCTATCCGGACGAGAGGGTCGGAGTGGAAATTCAATTGATGATGATGGATGGTAGACGTAGTCATGATAGACGGTCGAAGATGAGTTTGTGTAATCCCAATAGTACTAGATGAAGGGCCGAACTCCGTCGGCAGGAACCTTGTTTACTTTTGATTTGGAAATATGAGGAGTTAGTACTAGTCTAGGTCGTGAGTCGGGACCAGACCGTGATTAAAGGCGAAAGGCGAGATCGAAGGGGAGAGGATGATCAGTGCGAGAGAATTAGTGGTGGTATTAAGCATTTGGTGAGATAGAGAGAAATGGGGTCGTGGTCGCCGTGGTCGGCGAGAGCTTTCTTGGGCGGTTCAGCCGATAAAGTGCGGCGGGGAGAAACAGCTGTTGATTCTGACACAGAATATATAGTGTAAAGTACAGAGGAAAAAAGAAATGAGTACAACGTCATAGAGAGCGTGGGCGTAAACGTGAAGAAGCAGAACGAACACGAGAATGGCTGCAAAGCAAATGATGAGTCCTGACTCAGGCTCCTGGACCGTCAAACATCCAGGTATCAGAAAACTCACTATCGATGAGGAATTTATCGTCAGTCAGAACGTAGATGCTATTGCAGATGTAGGGGGGTTATGGCCAGACACAACTGACATTGGCGGCTCAAAGTCTTTCTCTGTTAGTAGATGCCCTTGAAGAATTTTGCCCATGTGCGTCTGTGTGAAGGGTCGCCCTCTGTTCCGAATCGCCAGTAGCGCCAATACGGTAGGCAGTGGCGATCCTGAAAACCTGATTTCATTCTCTTCGAAACTACCAGGGACGTTGAACAGATTCCACCGCACTGTTGTATCGTCCGACGAATCTTTCGTGGGGACGCTGAGAAAACGACATAGCCGGAGGTATGATTGATAGTCTCTGAGATAGAGCTGCCCAGCGAACACGTTCAGCTGGTCGATCAGAGCCCATGGTGGAGTCCAGTCGGAGAGCAGGGGAGGGATAGAATACAGTGTGAGATCGTCGGACGGTTTCATTCGCTGGGATGTGCAGGGTGCGTATACGTGAAGATGAACGTGTTCGCTTGCCCTGATGTCTGGCATAAGCCTGTCAGCCTCGAATGGGCTCAGCAGAACAAGTAGTTGGTCGCGATCCTTCCAATTCCTACGGGAGAGAATCCACTGAACAGATCGAAGATATTGATCCATCGTCCCTCTGGTGGACTCAGGATCGATTGTCTTGCAGAAGTCCTCCGTCGCCAAGATGAGCGGGCTCCAGACGTCTGCATCGCGAGTGGCTGCAGAGCTTTTTCCGAGTGTCGTGAACACGGGATGGAAAGCACTGTTCACGTGTAATGGAGTGATCTCGCCGGTGGTCACGAACTTGACGACGTCTGGGTGGAGGGAATGTTCCGCCGGTTTTGCCCTGGGAGGCAACTCCACCTCGCGTTCGCGCTCTCGCTCGCGGTTCACCTCCCGTTCCCGTTCCTCTTCTATCTGTGCAGTAGGAAGTGATAGAACGCCGAGATCTTTACAGTGTTGCTGGATCTCTGAGTCCAGTGTCGACAAGCTACTCGAGGCATTTTTAGTTTTGCAGGGTGCATAGAGATCGGCCAATGACTTGAGATCTGGCTGGAGCCATGCATCCGACAGCTGATCTGGCTTGAGCTCATTGCAAAAACGGGACCAAGCGCCAGATCTCGTTTTATGACTCATGCCTTGTTGTGCCCAGTAAGGAGCCCGCTGCTGTATTTGGGTCCAGGTCTCGTGTATTGCCCAGCATAAAATGTCGACAGTGGTGATTCGGGTGTTCTGATCCTTTTTGCCGACCACAGCACGTATGCTCCAATCAACCTCGAGCGGCGCAAAAAACATGACCGAGTGACCACGACCCAGCTTCCGCATCCGCATGCAGCCTAAAAACCACAAACCGTGAGATTGAGCGAATAAATCGTGCCGGTGGCAAACCGAACCTTGCACCACACAATCTTTTGTGACCTTAGGACCCAGTGTGACGGCTGCTCGGGACCCGATAGGGAGGTTAATGTCAGTCCCCCTTGTGTGTGCATGGTCTAGGTAGACAACACAACAATCTAACTGCTTGGAAAGCGGGGACGATAACATTGGTTGGGTGAGGCCGTTTCGTGTGAGTATCATCAGCTCATCATTCTCGTCGAAATAGATAGTGCCAGAAATCTCGCGTGCGATGTCGAGCCATCCTCTAGCAACTTCATAATTGGAAAAATCGAGGATCTGTGCCCCAACATCCAGCAAAACTCGAATTTGGGGCTGTTGCGTGGTTACCATTTGGAGAAACCCGAGCGTGGTCCGTCGTTCGCCACCGTCGCGAGTTACCATATAGAAGTCATTTTCGGGCTGAAGAAGATATGCAAGAACCCTCGCATTGGTTCCCTGCTGATGGTCGAGCTCGCGCTGAGTAATAGACGTGGGTAACAACCATTGGCCGTCGTTCGTCCCCGAAAATCCTGATGCTTAGTTCAGCAACCGAACTGATCAACGCGACTTCACGTTCACTCACCGGTTATGAGCTTTTCCCGCTTCTCTGCTAAATCCCAGCTAGACCCAGAAATTTTCCAAGGAAACTCTTTCGCTTCCTTTGGGAACACAACCTGCGAAAGGTAGAAATCGATCGTTGCTTTATTCCGAGAAAAAAGCGGGAATATGTCCTTGTCCCATTGTTCCGATGCTTTGAGGTTAATCTCGCCAAGTTTCTGAAGCGACTCCGGCACTGACTCGCTCAAACCATACTCGTTGACCCAGAGTGCATATTCTGTGGATGGATCATCCTGGTTTAGTAGAATCTCGAAAGTACACCTCAGCTGCTCCTCGGTGAGGCCGGCATAGTAATAAGATAGGCAAGTGAGAATGATGGTGACATCTGGATGGCCAAACTGGGTATTGGGTGCTGGAACGTCTTTGGCCCGATATGGCACACCAAGCATTGTGGTGGGTGGATCGGAGGGGTAGCGGAGGGAGTATCGGCTGCGTCGCGAGACAAGACCATAGTCAATACGCCATCTCTGCTCAGCAAAAACAAACAAGAGAATGTTAGAGGCCAGGAGACCACGTAGGAGGAGGAGTCCACTCCAAAGGTTACTCTGGAGAGAGCATTTAGCGTACTCCTCTACTCTCTTGGCTGTATCGGGAACATCGAGGACATTCTCGTCGGATATGAAACTCCGAATTGCGCGACGCAATGATATGGAGATATGTTGAAAGTTGAAATTGAGAAGGTGTCCAGCCATCACGTCTTCCACAATCGATGAGACCAGGTCTCTACCAACGTCGGACTCTCGCACGATGCCAACGTGAGGAAACGATCCGGGTGGGCCACGTTCGTACTCCATGGAGTCAGTGGCATGTCTTGAAAGGGAATCTGCATGCCTCTTCACGAGCCCGAGGACTTGCTGAGTAATCGTCCATCGATCGGGATATCCGTCCATATGTTGCTGGAGGCCGATCGTGTAAATCAATTGCAACCGGGAATGAAGAATATCGTCGCTCTCGTCGAGGATATCTCGAACATGGAAATGCATCCATTTCTGGAGGCTTAGCCACTTGGCTGCGCTGTCCGGAACACTATGTGCATGGTTCTCCCCACTATGCTCGCCATGATTGTCGGCATGAGTAGCGTCGTTTTCGCTCGAGTGGTTCGGCGACTGGCACAGCCATCGAAACATGGTGCCCACAACACTGTCTTGCGGCAACTGGGGTTCAAACGTCCATCAGTCAGCTGAATCAACAATTACCAATATAATTATCCCTGCTCACCGATTTACTAGGCGATAAGATGTATTTGAAGATGAATTTATGAAGCTTCGGTAAAGGGTCAGGGAGATGTTTGCCTTTGCGAATTTGCTCCTCCACGCTCATCAACTTGAGTGACATAACATGCTCTGGTTGGACAACCAAAATTCCGTGCTCAGCCATGCATTGAGACATTAGCTTGTGTAGATCATCAATTTGAAGGCTGAGTACCTCCCCCCTGCGCCCGTACTCGGGGGAACGGGAGAAAGGAAGGTGGTATATTGGCCTATTAGCGAGCCCGCCAAGGCGAGCGACCAGTAATTCGAACATCTGGACCGTCAATGCTTTTGGGACAATGACACGGACGAGCTGATTTCCATCAGCAAGAACAGCAGCAGCAATGGGGATGATCACAGATGATTTCCCTTCACCCATGTTGACCTGCATGACAGTATTTTCCCCGGATTGTGGAGACATTATCTTCATTGCAGCCTCTGCCTGAGCACGTCGAATGCGAAAGTTTCCTTGAATCTGTTTCAGGGCAGGAGCAACATTAGTAGAAACAGGTGCCCGGATAATGGAGACACACCTGGATTAACAACCAATCCGGGTAATCTTCAGGATTCCACCCGTCACATCCCTCGTTCTCTAATTCCTTCGAAAACTCTTCCTCGAGACCGTCCAGGGCAAATCGAACTAATCTCCGAGCATGCTGAAGCTCCAAAAGAAGTAAAGCTAATGATACCAAGCACTTCTTCCACTCTCCGGAGAGGTTGATCGGCGAGGTAGACCCAAGATATCCCAAGAGGACATATGCCGTAATCGGCGGCCACTGACCAAGCTGATCAAGCGTTTGCTCATATGGATCAGCCGTTGGACCTAGACTCTGTTTGAGAGTAGCCAAACCGTCCCTGTATTTGGCTCTACACCGCGCATAGTGCCTCTTGAGTGTCCCGGTGGGATTCTCCGCGGCAACTCTGTGAATCATTCGGGACTCCTCGCGAGCATGTTGTGCGCTGACGTCAAGGTGAGCGAGATATTCCTGTTGAAATGGGGAGTTGGTTCGGAGGGACGAGAATAACTGATTTAATGTAGGAATATCATCTGATGGTGTTCTGCCAGCCCTGTGACTCTCGCGCGGCAAAGCACTGCAAGGTGGTAATTCTGGTGCCTGTCGGTTCGAAAGCAGCTGATTGAGCGTGATCTGCAAAGGTGTATGTTCATTTAAAATATATGGCGGAGGCAAGACCGAGGGTGGAAAAGTGGGTAGTCCAGGTTCTGTGAGTACGCGCGTGAGATGTTCCTTGAGCTTAAAGTTGCAGTAACAGCTGGAGAATAGCTGCTGGAGGCTAGTCGTCAAACCTGCCACGTCCCAGTAACGAGAATCCAACGAGATCGTCGGGGGGCTGTCAGATGACCAGTTCTTGAGCAAGTGTTTTACAGCACCGTCGACACTTTGCTTCTCCGAGTCCAGATCCAAGGCTCGTTCCTTGAGGCGAGACCCGTAAACATAATTCCGCAAGACCTCCTCAGTTGGACGATATCCATCCATCATGCAGCCAACATGAATCGGTAAATTATCCGAACAGGACTGTGCTTGCCTAGCAAATGTTACGAGGATTGCCAGGAAGGCAGCCTGATGGCATGGTGAACAGTACGCCATCGTGGGAAAGAGGAATAGCGACTGAAAGCGTTGACGACTTCCCTCCGTCTTCTCCAGGATGTCGCGTGCCCTGGTCATCAGTGTCTGCACAAAGTCGGAATTCGGCCGTGTTCCTGGACCGTCATGCGATGAGCATTCAGTAGCGGTATCCGGAAACATGTTGCTCCACAGTTCTGCCCGGTTCAGTATAGTATTCATAGTATGCACATTAGTGGACCAGCGGTGGACAGCAGATGCTACAGTAGAGGCGACATTTTCAAGTTCCAAGTCCGACTCCAGGGTCAAGTAGTTCATGTCCTCGCGGTCTTCTGATGAAGTCAGTCCACTGGCATTCGAGAGAAATAGATATGCAGCTCGTCGCGCTGCGCGCTTCTCTGACGCATTGAGCTTCTCTGACGCATTGATGATGTCTTTGTCCGCAACGTGATTCCAGTAATATCTAAGTTTGATTTCCTCGTGTGCAGCATCGATTTGAGGAAATCCTGAACTCCAGAGTTCGCTGAGAATTCCAACCCGGAGTTTCATGATTGACCGACACCCAGGTGACTGAAAGAGACAAAGTGCTGTCTGAGCACCCGTTTTGCCTGTCAACGGATCGGGCATGTGGCAGCTAGTCGCGGCATGTAGACAAGCAAGATATTGCATGCTCATCACGCTGCCATTCCCTATCAAACAGCCCAGTTCAGTATCCACGTTGTAGGTATTATAGGACCATGGTTCATCAGGTCCTGTGGACTCCCGGCAAACCTGAATCAGATGATCACTGGCACGGCGTTCGGGAAATCCATTCGGTATGAGGACACA
>JBBPNR010000861.1:0-15830 GCA_038091015.1 Boletus vermiculosoides
AGAGGATTGTTCTAACTTTTGCCAATCACGTCGCCGAGTGTTGGTTCGTCAGGTAGAATGGATTTTTCTATTATCCTCTGTTGTATATTCCTCTATACATCACCAGTATCAGTAGAAATAGTTACTAGCACTGCTCAGGCCATCAGGAAAATAGAGTGTCACTTATTCATGCTTATTCATATGACTTTGGCCACTTACTTGAAGTCACAGCTCACTAAAAAGTGTGGAAAGACTGTAGATACTCAGTAAAGTCATTGAAGTAAAAACTACAGTATGAAATGTCCAATGTAGGTATGATTATGTAAGCCCATGGCTGTACTATCTAACTCAGGTGATATTCCAACACTCCCCCTCAAATGAGTAGGGTAGCCAATATGCTAGAAAGAATCTAACTGGAATAATAATAAAGGAAAGGAATACCTGTAAAAGGTTTCTAATGAAAGAATGGTGTATTGTCCATGTTGCAGCATCTATTGCGCAGTAAGTGTCTGTGGGTGGTAGTGGTGGCTTCTGGCCGCTTTTGGACTGCTTAAATCGCTTATATAATTGCCCTGAAAATGCACCAAAATCCTGCCGGAGGGTGATGTAACATAATAAGCTCAAAAGGGATAGGCTAAAATAATAAAAAAGCGGCTGTGTTGTGCCTAAAAGGTGTATTACATAATGTGTGAAAATGCGGACAGTGGATGTGTCAGTCACTCAAAATAGGCAAGTCACTTATAGGCGAAAACAAAGTTGTAATACATAACACCTCCAAAAATATAAAGATTGGTATTTTAACTGTATATACTTGCTCTAAGACACCAAAGCAAGACTACTATCTTGTTAAATTGTGAAAATTTTGACTTTGAAACACTGGGATTGTCTGAAAAGTGAATTTCAAGTGGCACCATTTGGAGATTCCATATTTGGATGTCAGAGTTACTGTATTTGGCATTGAAACTCTGTATCCTCCCAGTTCAGTAAGATCCCAACAGTCATCAATACACTTGGCCCACAGTAATGGTGGGACTTGTACTTTTTCACTATCAACTCAGTCTGTTTGTTATGACTAGCCCAGGTAGGGATAGAGGTAGACTCAGTCTTTCGAGGTTACAGTCTCATAGGGCTTCTATGAAGACAGAGAGGTTGTTGGACTTCAACAATGTAGAAGGTAAAACAAGGAGTGCTGACTCAAAAGTACAATAATGACTTAGAGAGATCCAAAGGTTCAAAGGACAAGATATGGGTTACACCAAGTAGGTCTAACTTGAAGACAGGAATAGAGCTATGTATGAGGTCTTAAAAAGAGGAAAGGAGATGAAAAGACAAACAAAAGGAAATAGAACATCAGAGAAGGTAAGAGAACTATTGGTAATTGAGAGACTAACTGATGATGGAATATGATAGAAGGTGAAGGAAGGAAGGATTAAGTAAGCGAAAGGGAGATAGGGAAATAAGTAGGTAACGGCAGTGTTCAAATGGAGTTACCTGTAAATGACAAGGAAAAGCATATTGGTAGTACAAGACAGAGAAAAGAATAGTGGTTGATGACAATTCATAACACTGTTTAACATTTAGAACCTTTCTGTACAAACTTTAGAAATGTGTGAACAGATTTGAGTGTGATCCAGAACATTCCTGTCACCATCCATATACTAGCACCAACACTTTTGAAAAACCACAGACTTGCCAGCAATTTCTGCATGCAGTAATCTGTTCACCTTGAGTCAAGGACAGCACTACCAGCCACCTGCCCAACTGGTTCCTTGCTCCCTTCAGCCACTAACCATCACTTGATGCACACCATGGAGTGACAAATCCAGTTTCTTCCTTGGGATAAAGATATCATGCATTGTCTGTTGTTTACCCCCTGGTCTAACATTCATGTCCTTCATATTTAGTGTGTGTTTTCCCAAGACCTTGGTCTTTTGTCACACTGAACCCCAAAGTGAACAATTAAGTAATCAGGGGTAAAATTGAAAATGTAGAATTACACTAATTAGATCATGTTTCCTTCCTAAATTTCAATCTGAGACCCTCAGGCTCAAATTTGAGCCCTCAGCAGAGATGCTGCCCTTGAGTGACTGATACTGTAGGCTTTTGGATATACTGTATCTGGTCACTTCAGATTTGCTTATGTAATCATGCTGAAAGTGGCCTGTTGCTGTGCTGTTCTATGCTGTTCATATATGGCATAAAATTTTCAGTTGCTTATGTAATACAAAAGTATCACCATAAGCTATATCTGGCAGCTTCAGATCTGCTTATGTAATCATGCTTAAAGTGCTCCTGTCCTATCCATATGTGGCATAAGTTTTCCACCCCCTGCTTATGTATGTAATCAAAAAGTGCACCTAAGTGGTACTATACACAATGGGGTTTGCAATATCTGGGATAGATGTATGTAGATGTTGTTGTATGTAAATGTGAATCACTGGCATAAAATCTATCTTACAGTTTGTGCAGGGACAGGATTCAATGTTTGTTTGAAGCTCTGAATGTGTGTGAAATCTTCAAGTATGTGCAAGGATGAGTTTGTGTTCTGAATGTTAGGGTTTACTTGAAAATTGGGCATGAAGAGAATTTGGGCAAAAACTTCAAGAAAGGGCAAACAAAAAGGACAAGGTCTATACTCAAAGATAAGATCAACAATAATATTTTCCATATTTAGAACATGCCAAAACTAATCACCTGACATTGTCACCAACTGTGATTTGTGATGATGACATTGGATGATTAGTTTTGGCATGTTCTAAATATGAAAAATATTATTGTTGATTTTATCTTTGAGTATAGACCTTGTTCTTTTTGTTTGCCCTTTCTTGAAGTTTTTGCCCAAATTCTCTTCATGTCCAATTTTCAAGTAAACCCTAACCTTTGGAACACAAACTCATCCTTGCACATACTTGAAGATTTCACATGCATCCAGAGCTTTAAACAAACTTTGAATTCTGTCCCTGTACAAACTGTAAGATAGATTTTATGCCAGTGATTCACATTTACAATACAACAACATTTACATACATCTATCCTAGATATTGCAAACCCCATTGTGATAGCCTTACTACAGCTTTACTACCATGATGAAATCTATCATTTCTGTAACTCAAGCCATAGTAATTGCCATCTCAGGATGGGTAAAATTTACAACTATGGCTGCTATCTCTGCATGCTCCTTGTCCTTAATTGACTCTGGAGCTGTTGTCCTTGGGTTTCACACCTTGGGAATGCTCCCCCAGCCTCTGTACACAATATACATTATATCTGGCCACTCCAATCTGCTTGATATGGCCTTGACATGACCATACAATTTGGTATGTACTTTTTGTAATGATTGCCTAAACAACCACTAGCCAGATGACCACTTTGCAGTGTTACACTAAAGCTGGTGAGGATAAGAGAGAATAGCCTTGGTCCTTAATCAATACTTCCAATCCTAAACTGTATGTAGATGCCAGATGGATAGAAATGACAAGTGGATTAGACTGAGATACTACAATACATGAGACTAGTTTATATAGTAGTAAGGAATGTGCATAGACCATGTGTGCTGTAATAGGAAATACTAAAGATGGTCAAAGTGAATACACAATTGTGAGAAGAAGTTTGATGATGGGAAAAAGAAGTATGACATTGTGAGAGAAGAGTGGAAATTAATAACATGTGTCATGACATCATTGTTGATCAGGTGACCTTTCCCATGGTCACATGCAATGTGTTGAATATGATGAAGTAAAATGTTGTACAAGGTATGTAATTTGAAAAGTTTGAAAATATTACATATCATAACACTACTCCCTCTTTTAAGACTTGAATTCCAGATGAGTTGCATGAAAGTTCAATTCAGTAAAGTTTTTGTAAGAGGAAAATAAAGATTGAAAGTCTGCAGTTGAAAGTCCTTGGAGTTTATGTGGGGTGGAAGGGTTTAGACAGTGGAAATTGACTACTACATCAGGGGCAGTGTTGATAATGTCTGAAGTTTCCCATGTGTGATGTAAGGAATGGATATTCCTTACAGTGACATTACCCCTATCCATCCCTATCCACTCACTTTCCACACACATTTCCTATTTGGATTACCTTCGCTTTAGTAATTCTTACTTGGACCCCCTTTTTATAGCTTAATTGACTTTTCAGGTTCAGAGCTAGACTGATGTTTCTGACCCTCTTGCATCTTTATCCCTTATTTTACAAGTTTAGATTATTTCCTTACAGTATAAAATCCTGTCTATTTTGACTTGGAATACAGTTTTCTGCCCCTATGCTATTTTCTCACTTCCGTCTTGCACAATTTCCTGTTTTGGCAATATTTGTTAGTGATGCACTGTGGTGAGTCCAATAATTCCTTCATACTGACAACCCAGATTACAGATCCCTTAGGACACCCATCCCCTTGCACTATACACACTTCTTGTGTTTTACAACTGGAGCCCACTGTGAGGGGCTTTTTCCAGGGTTGTCTCAAAGAATGTGCTGACTTATGCCACAGCAACAAATGCCCTGTTGACCTCCACTTCCACTGAACCGTTTTTCATGCCACTTTTTCAAAAAATTCTTTCACCCTTCCATTCCTTCACCTCTAATGCTAACAACCTGATCCTGACCTACATCCCTGTGCCACTCTGAATCAGCAATCCTTGCCTTCCATTCCCTCAGCAGAATCTCCACCTGATTCAAAGGGCCTGTGCTCACCAATCAGCACCCATCAGCATTGGGAATGTCAGATCTGATCAATCTGATTGCCCACCATCAACATTCCCTTCCCACTTGCAATGGAAAGCATATGCACAACCACCATCCTCACCCTTGTTGACCCTGCTCATAGTTCAATGCCTGGACCCTTGTGATCACAGCCTCATTATTACAACTGATGCTTATTCTCATCTCTTATCTAGCTTGGATCCCTTGAGATTAGCATGATTGTCACTTGTGGCTCACAGGACCTCTTCATTGGTTGTCATTGCCAGCACAGCAGTCCAAATATTCATGCACCAACCACCACCACCCTCATCAACCCCAGTTCATTGCCCTATGCTTCCACCCTCATTATTGCCACATCCATTACCATTGCCATCATCCCTGTCACCAGTGCCCAACATCTCCCTTCTGACAGCCCAGATTTCCCTTCTTCCTTGTTTGTGGAAAGTTTCCAAGTGGATTGTTGCCATCATTACTCATTGCCCATGGGACCCCTTTTTTTCATCACTGTTACATTAGTGCTTGTGTACCCCAAATATTCATGATCCTCATTATCACTGTGCGATCACTATTATCCTTGCCTATCACCTTTTTTTTTTTCTAGCTTGAATACCCTTTGCCCTGACTGGCCCCTAGGACCTCTCTCAGATTAGCACTGTCATTGCTCACACTGGGCCAGGAGACCCCTCTTTTGTCATCATCAACAGTGCTCATGGATTCAAAGATGTTCACAGATGCACCTCCCTATTGCCATCATAAGGGCTTGTAGCCCCAGCATTCAGCACTTGCACCCCAACTCACACTTGTCATCATCACCATTATTTCCACTCATAGCCATAGATTTTTCCCATATCTAACAACCTTTGACATGCCCTCTCACATCCTTGTCACCACTGTCTCTGTCCACAATGTCTCACATCCTCTGCCATGTTCAGCTACTGATCACATCCCCATCACTGTATGTTACTATCCATTCACAGCCATTTCCTTAACTGACTGGTGTTACGACTTCGACTGGGGATAGTTGTACAAGTAGACACAAAGCATAGAACTGCCTTGAGCCTAACTCTTGTTGGGTCCTGACTTACAGGATCCCTTCAGGCTTATCAGAATGCCTGGTGATGAACAACAAGGGATACTACAAGGAGTATCCTGAATAGATGATGACCAAGAGTCCAAGATGGAGTAGGTCAGATGACCTTGGCCTAGGCGTAAGTCTTGGATAGTGAGGTCGACAATGAGGAAGCCTGGTTCTTTGTGTAGGGGTAGAGAACCTGGAGACAAGCCAACATTGATGAGACATGGTTGGCGAAGGCAGGAACAGGAGTTCCTGGACAGGGAGTCAACGACTAGGGGTGTTGACTGTGGTGACCACTTAAGTGGTCAGTGGATTCTTGATGACGGCAGCAGAGTCCTTCAACAAAGGAGGAAAGAGGGAAGGGCGAGGTAGAGATCAAGCAAGGGGAGGGTTGCAGGGAACAGATGATGAATACCACAAGAGTAACCGTAAGGTGTACACTTTAGGTGTCAGATCAAGGTTAGAGAGAGAGAGGTGTTAGGGCAGAGCTCTAACTTATATACCCTGGCTGTAAGGGCTTTAGGGCAGGTATATCCCAATCTGGTAATGGTGGTCTGTGCACAGTCTAACCTGAATAAGGTAAGAGTCCATATTCCAAGAAGGAAAGCCAGTATCTGTGTGGCAAGGTTATTGCCCGAAATGGCAGGAGGGGTCTGCCATGGGAAGTTCATGAGCAGAGGGACACATTGTGGGAATCATCATGGTGTGACGTGTTGGATGGCATGTGAGTGGTCACAAGGGTGGACTGAGGTCAGGGCACAGCACAAGGTGGTGGTGATGTTGAGGTGAGATCTGGCCTCAACTGAGATGGTGATCACTGAGGAGAGCACGGGAGGACAGCTGTGCAGAGGGGCACTGGGGCTGGCAGTGGAAAGATCCTAGAGGGATATTCCAGGGAAGATCCAGGGGGAGATCCAGGATCAGGGACACAGGAGGGTGGCTGTGTCGAGAGGCACTAGGAAGGCAGTGCAAGAGGGGGCTATGCTGGGTCGTTGCAAGACGCGTCGTGTCGAGTGTAAATGAGCGCTAGGATGCGCCAGGGATGGGTGGTCCAGTGACAGGAGTAGTCACATGAGGGTATGAGGTTGTGGGAGGAAGAAAAAGACTGGGGGTGCACAAAAACTGTAACAACTGGCCACTCTTGACCTCTTCTATTTGTCATCAACATCAGCACTTGCAGTTCAAACATTTGTCTCATAAGTGTGCTATGACCTTTGCCACTTGTATCCTTATCTTCACCAGCACTGTTCTGCATTGTCTACCACATGTTTGACTACCACTCATACCATCATCACTACATGTTGCCATCTTTTCTCTGCAGCCAGTTTTGTTAGCATTCATGACACTCCTGAGTTACCTCTTTTGGCTTCCTTGTCAAGGCACCATGGACACACCCAGATTTGATGGGAAGGCTTTAACCCACCTACCTTGTTTCCTAGAATAGGTTGACTTCCTGACAATGAATATTCAACTCACTGACACAGAAAAGATCAAAGTTGCCATCCAATACACCAACATAGATGAAGCTGAGCTCTGGGAAATGTCACAATAAGTCTCCATGCAGACACTAGATTGGCCAGAATTCATTGCCAAGGTCCAGGACTGGTACCTGGAATGCAATACTAACCACCAGCTCTATGTCCCAAAACAGTCACCACCACTTTCCACCTATTCGACACCACCTTCCAATGCTCATCTTGAGCCTGTCATAGCTGACCCAATTCCTCCCCCATCTATCACCATGCATCCTCTAGCACACCCTGAAATGCAGGATGACTCAATCACTGGTATTGTTTCACTTGAAATTGTCAATGCTAACCTTCCATTTTCTATCACAATAGATAAGTCTGACATGTCCTCCATGAAGTGGCCATGAGCAGCAATATCAACATCTTGGCAGGTCAGGTCTACTGCTTTCCACCATGGACTAACTATGCAAATTTCAGTTGATATGTTGAGTGGTCTTAATCAGAAGAGTTTGGAAGGGAAAATGAAGTGGGCAAGATCTTCATCAATCACCATTCCCCCTGTCGTCATTGTTACTTTTGATGTTGCAATTCATTGCACATCTTCTCATCACTGTTGCTGCCATTGATGTTGGAACTCATTGCACTGTCCCTCTGTTACTTGCTGCTGTCAATATCACACACTTCACCCTCATCACCATTCATTCTCAGTGGTCTCACTTACAGCATATTTTCTGACTGTCCACCATGCTGCTCATGTTACTGTTACAGATGAGGAGACTCCATATCCATTTTCTTATTCTCCTCCTGCTCATCGTATTCTGACTTCTATCCCGTTGTCAGTTACACCCCCCTCCTATCTCAACCACCCCAGCTCCTCTCTCTTTGCTGAGATCTTTGCTGATCTCCAAGAGTACCAGATCCCCTTTTCCACATGGGCTGACCTTCTAGACAAGTCACTATTTGAGGGATAAGGCTATGCCTCATTGCCTCCGGGTACTCCCCTCCCCACTGCCTTTGGGACTCTCCATTTCATCTCCTCTATGACTCTTACTTACTCTTCTTGACTCAGATAGACACTGCCCTCCTACATAGCCTTCTCTCACAGGTTATGCGTTTCCTTTCCTTCCACTATGTTTACCTCATGTGCTATGTGACATGACATGTCTCTTCCTTATTTATCTTTAGGGCTCTGACTCCTGCCCTAAAGTACCATACTATATATATCAGAGTGCTGCCTGTACCTATCTCTTCCCTTAACCTTGATATACACATATTTGTGTTGTCAAACTTGTTCCTTAAGATCCCCTCCCTCATACCTTGCCTCTTCACTGCCTCATCCTCGCCTCTATCAACTCTGGGCCAGTTCCAGTACTATTGACTCTGGTCAAGCTGTTCATCCTTAACTCCTCTTAGGAGTCAACCTAGGATAGGAACAAGATGACACGTTCACAAATGTGTACCATTATTACACCGATCATAACAGTTACTATTATTGCCTGCCTATGTGATGTCATCTGATGCCTTCCTCTATACCTCTAT
The DNA here is from genome assembly GCA_038091015.1 of Boletus vermiculosoides. Lineage (NCBI taxonomy): Eukaryota > Fungi > Basidiomycota > Agaricomycetes > Boletales > Boletaceae > Boletus > Boletus vermiculosoides. The sequence continues at coordinate 8,767 of JBBPNR010000861.1, forward strand.
TGATGTCTGTCTATGGAGTCACATCCCAACTTCTCACCTATTCATCTACACTTTTTGTTAAAGTCCTCTTCCCATGATAATGTGCCATTTTATTCTTTGTTAAAGATTGAGATGGGGCTTGGTTACCATGAAACTCTATGTAGGATTATGATGCTACTCTGAACTTGAGTTACTGCTACTGCTACTGCTACTGCTAATACTATCCTTGGACCTATGCCTAGCCTGAGTGCTACTTGACCTTGAATGATGTTGATGCAGTTTGTACACTACTTCACCATGTGTTTGACATGCCTTGTTGTGAGCAATCCAAGCAGCAAGCTGTGCTGCGTTCAATGTAATCCATTTGCATTTCTCAGATTTGAATAGGCTGAGTAATTTCTCAAGGTCCATCCAACTCAACTTCTCTGGATTTTTGATTGGACCACTGGCCATCCCATGAGCACCACAGTGTATTTTTCAATGATGACTTGCACTCATAGTTGTCATAGTTAGTTCATCTTTACCTTATGCTTGACTCTCTTCTGCATAAAAATAAACTCTGCTTCAGTTAGCACTTCACACTGACTATGGGAGGCACTTAGTTATATACTGAGTTCATCTTGGATATGTGTTCAGCATAGGCTCATGAGTTTATTCAATGAGTGCTGGTGATTGCTCACAGCAGGAAGGTCTAGAACAATTTTAAATAATTAGTAGGCAATAAGTTATGTAATGATGATATACCCATTCCACTAATGATCCAAGACTTGAACTTGAGAGCCAGCTGTTGTGGGTTGAGATCAAATACAGCCTTTAGAAACTTTTCAACCTTGTCAGGAAAAAGATTTTCAGGGTAGAGAGGTCATTGATGGTGCCCTGAACAGCAATATATAGAACAATAAGTTATTAAGATAAGAAATGGTGGAAAGAGAGCAATGTACCTCATGATCCATAGCAACAAAAGCAGCACTGACCATGTTACAGACCACCTTTGGGTTGCTGTGCATCTCTGAGGTCTGATTTACCTGTGCATTTTGAATCCTGTTGTTATACACTTGCAGTTGTGCAGGAGGGACCTGCTTGTAAGTGTTCCATAGCTGGTCCTTGTTTTCTGCAATGTAGTTGGCAAGCTTGACTTGCTTGCCTGCTTTACAATCTGAAAAAATGAATATTAACCAAAAAATATATGAATAACAATGTGAACATACCTACATTAACCTAGTGAAGCTTCACCTTGAGGAAAGTATTCCATGGATTGACATGCTATGTGTTGCATATAAACTTATCTTTCATGAACAGTTGTGTTTGAGCCCATTGGACTATTCTGAAAATAAATAAATAAAATTAGCAAGTGACAAGGGCAGACACTCAAGCTCAACTTACTGGTTATGCTTGTGAGCTATGTTGATTGTGAGCTATGATAGGTACTTTTAGCATCTGCAATGTCAGCTGCCAATATGAGGCACTTTGGTGTTGATCCTTCTTCATAGCAGTGGTCACCTTGGCACATTTGTGTGGCCCATTAGTGAGTGGTGAATGCACCATTGAAATGAAGCACCCAGTAGAATGGAGGAACAAATACTTATATTTGAATGAAATGATGGAACAGCCACCAAAAAACAAAAACCCTGCCAAGGTCCAGTGAAACATGAAATGGACTATTTGTAATAACAACCCTTTTTAAAACATCTGAACCTGAACCATTCCTTGTCAGATACATAAGATAATAAACATACCCAGCCCAGCCCTGTTACTCAGACACAATCTTGGATTGCTGCCTGCATAATTTGAATGACCATTTGAATGTATTCTTCAGCTACACTGCAGTTCACCAAGATACCTTCCAAGTGCAACCACTCATAGACTGAGTTAATGTATTTCCAGATCTCATCGATGTAACCAGATGGAAAGTTGGGGTCTCCAAGTATACCATAAAGCTTCTTCATAATTGAAATATATCTTTTGTCCTTATTGGTGGGGGTGATAAACACATTGTTAGTAACAGATACACCATTCTCATGGACACACATTAATGTTTGGATGTGAATTGGATGGGAAACCAAGGAAATGGAGTTGAGAGTAGGGTTCTTGCCATGAGGTTCAGTCAATTTAACTCTAGCACAGAATCCTTGTTTTTTTGGGGCAGTGGATTCCTTTGGCACTGGATTGTACAGCATAGGAATGGACACAATGGGGTCTGCATTTTTTGTGGCTGATGGAGATTTGCTAGCATAATATTCAAATTGATGTATATGTATGACCCTTCAAGATTGCCTCTTGCTTTAGTGGGCTTGAGGGTCAGCAAGGTGAAGGCTGACTCAGGGATGAGCAACAAGATAGTATCATGACAGCATGACTTGGTTGGTAAGATTCTTGCCCTCCAACTGAACTTGGGTGCTGGTGTATGAGTGGGGACTGTGGAAATGTCACAAGGTTTCTTTAATGTGAGATTGCCAACATGTCTTGCTCACCTCACTATAACTCTCTCAGATAGTATGGGAATGGTGACAAATGCAACAGAATTCAAGAGAAGACCAGCACAAGCCAGAGTAGCAGAGAAGGAAGGCTTGAGGCAATTAAAAACAATAGAATTGAACAAGAGCTTAAGGGACTGCAAACTAGTGGAAGTAATGGATAGATCAGACAGAGAAGCAAGATCAGAGAATGACAGCTTGAGATGATCAGGAAGAGAGAAATTTGGCTCAGGACAAGAGAGACAGGAAATCTGAATGGGCAGCAGATAAACAGTCAGTAAAAATAGTTGTATCAGTGAGTGAGAGATCCAGGATGTTGGGAAAAGTGGGCATTAGGGTTGCTAATATGGGGTTGTGGAAGAGGAACTGTCCAGAAGTCACAGAGGCTCTGGATAGCTCATTGGATACACTAGCATCAAATGCAAGTCCTGAAGGGGTTGTTAAAAAGCTAAACATCTGAAAAAAAAAAATACATACATTATACCATGGACAATGGAAGTTCAGCTATATTCCATCCAAATAAGTGCTCATGTACAGCAATGAGCAATTTATTACAAAAAATACTATTGATCTTCTGTAAGCATGCTTGCTCAACTCCTGGTGCCACCAGGAAAGAGGTCAAGATCACAGGAGTTGCAGCAGGCAGGAGGCAGAACACTCCTACTTTCAACTCAAGTCAAATAGCACAGTTAATTTAATCTTAATGAATCCCTTCTGCAATCAAGTGAGCTCAGTGTCCAAATAATGAAGATGCCTAACATACAGACTGCTCATCCAGACAGAGATAATCAAGGCATTGTTTGCTGGTTTCAATGAACTCAGTTGTGAGGTTGGGAATGGACATGTTGATGGGGGAAGAACAAGTGCATGAGCTAGTTATTGCCAGCATGAGCACAGTTGCATAAACAAGCTGCATGCATCTTGACCATTTTGCTTGCCCCAGATTTTGGGCCACTGGAGTCAAACAAATGCAAGTAGATGTTTAAAGCCAGCCTGCTAACATGTTACTGTTAGTATTGAAATGATAATATGAAAATACAAGCTATGAGCTTGACAAAGAGGCTTGGAACTGGTGACTGAGACATGGAACTGATAAGTTGCACACAAATCCATCATCTGTTGGAATTGTTATTCCATATTTAGTAATAGCTTACTTAATCAGTTGCTATTTTGAACCAAGTACTATAGTTTCTACTCTAGTGTCTACTTACTGGAGCTTCTACAGATTATGAGCCCCACCTGTGTTCAGTAACATCAGGAAAACAACCATTTGATTATTTACCTTAAATGTACTTATTTTAAATGTTTTCCTTTTTCCAAACTTCAAAAATGGCAGGGTGTATGAGAGATTAATATGCTGTGACATTTTTTAAATTTGGAAAAAGGAAAACAAGTCCACTCCTTGGTAAATAAGTATATTTAATGGTGAAATGATGGATAAGCAAATGGTCATTTTCCTGATGACTAGCCCACTCACCCAGAACTCAAATCCCAGAAAATGGCCATTAGTGGAATTCCCACACTCAGTCCAGATGGAGAAAATTGGTCAACATACCACAAGAGACTTTTTCAAGCAATGGAAGCACAAGATTTATTAGGAGTACTCAATGGCACCAAAACAAAGCCAAATGGACCATGGGACCTGTGGCTTGCAGCTACATGGATGTGCAATGACATGGAAGCCCAGTATATGATCATTACAACTACCCCACCTACTATGCACAACCATTTCAGCTTATTGGCAACAGCTCATAAAATGTTTCAAAACCTCAAGAGTTTATTTGACAAGTCACACAAGCACATGGAGAAGTTAACAGGCCAGGGATGAGTTGAAATGAGAACCAAAAAGGTCAAGAAGCCATGTGGGAGAGTAGGTGACATAAGCCTTGCAACCCCAGCAAGCAGTCAGAAGGTTGAGAACAAGACCACTGACACACCAAACCAAAATGCAACATGCACCAGGCCAGTAGAGCCAGTGGACAAGTTGCATGAACCTGTGGACGATGAGACAGGCACCATATAGCCAATATGGATGCCATAAGATGAGAGATTGAGTGGAAAGGGCTGAGGAGTGGTGGAAAGCCATACAGAGGCAGCAGGTCATGGCATTGAGAGTGGAATAGTTGACAAGAGGACTTGGGCAACCTGAAACAAAGCCAAGGTCATAACAGACCAAGGCAAAAGGAGAGAGGATAGTGCAAGTGCATGGAGTGTGTTGTGCAACCTGGACAGACCAGAAACAGAGTCCCAGGAGATGGTGAGACTGTCAGAAGACCCTGGGGACATAATGGGTGATGACAAGCCCACAGAACCCCCCAACAAGCTAGAACTCCTATGGGAGTGAAATGGCAAGCCAGTGGCTGAGGAGGTCATGTTGGAGATTGAAGAGGTGTCAGGAGAGCACACAGAGGCAATGGGGAATGATGGTAACAAAACACATTGACCCAGGAAGCCTACTGAGCCCCCAGACAAGGTAGAGAATGTACCTATCTGAGAAAGGAAGCGGCAACTTGAAATAAGCACAGTACTGGTCAAACCAGGTGGCAAACCTGCTGGACAGCAAAATGGAGATGTTGCACATGGAAATGCAGATGCTCCAATCCATGGTAACACAAAGGAAGCACATGTTGTGAGTTGCTACGAATAACAACCACTAGCCAGACAGACACAGCAAACACCGTAAGCTGGCGAGGGACAGATGGAAAAAGATAGTAGTCTTGGTCCTTAATCAGAACTTCCTTACTGAACTGTAGATGCCAGCAGGACAGGAATGACAAGTGGATTAGACTGAGGTGTTACAATATAATGTACAGGTATATATACTGTTGAGAAGTGAGCACGGACCAAGTGCTGTAAATAGTAATTACTAAGTATGGTCAAATGAAAGTACATGGGTGTGAGAAAAAGAAGTTGATGATGGGAAAAAGAAGTGTAGCACCGTGAGAGAAGAGCGGAAATTAATAACATGTGCTATGACATCATTGTGATCAGGTGACCTTTCCCATGGTCACATGCAATGTGTCGAATAAGATGAAGTAAAGTGTTCATAGGTGAAAGTTTGAAAATATTACATATCATAACACTACTCCCTCTTTAAGACTCGAATTCCAGACGAGTCGCATGAAAGTTCGATTCAGTGTAATTTTCATAAGGGGAAAATAAAGATTGAAAGTCCGCAGTGGAAAGTCCTCAGAGTTTACGTGGAGCGGAAGGGTTAAGACGGTGGAAATCGGCAACTGCATCAGGTGCAGTGTTGATAATGTCCGATGTTTCCCATGTACAATCTGTTTCATCATACCCTTTCCAGTGAACCAAGTATTGTAGCTTCCTTTTTACAAAGTGTGAACCTGCGATGTAATCTATCTTGAATTGTTCTTCTCCTTCTTCGTCAATTTCAATCGCATCTGGTCGTGAGACAGGTTGACCAGGTAAAGTTTCTCGGTAAGGTTTGATGTGAGAGATATTGACTGTGGGGTGAATGCAAATGGAAGACGGAGGAATCAATTCTATGGCATTTGGAAGGACCCTTTTGATCCGATAAGGGCTGATCCATTTTTGTGTGAGCTTTTTTGCCATATAAGGTAGCTTTAATTTATCGGTGGATAGCCAAACTTGCTGGCCAATAATGTACTCCGGAGCTTCTGACCTTCTTTTGTCAGCAAACTGCTTCATTCGCTCTTTAGATTCCTTGAGAGCCTGCTCTACTTCTTTGTGGGAACGGCCGAATTCTTTCCCAAAGTCAGCACCTGGACCTGTCGCTTTTCCTTCGAAGCCCATGCATGGGGCATAGTTACGTGTGATAGTGAATGGAATGGAACTGGTGGAGGTGGTGAGAGAATTGTTGTGAGAGAATTGAGCCATTTTGATCCAATCTGCCCACGCCTCTTGCTTCTTGGATACGTAAGAGCAGAGATATTGTTCTAACTCTCTATTGATACGCTCTATTTGTCCATCAGTTTGAGGGTGGTATGCTGTTGAGATCTTTTGGGAGATGGAAAGAAGTTTGCAAAGTTCTCGTGTGAAGTCCGAAACGAATTGAGGTCCGCGATCTGAAACTATAGTAGAAGGAAGTCCGTGGATACACCAAATATTGTCTCTAAATAAAATAGCTAAGTCCAAAGAGGAAACTGTGTCGTAACAAGGAATGAAGACCACTTCTTTGGAGAAACGGTCTACAACAACACAAATAGCCGTGTAGGTGTTGGATTTAGGTAATCCAGTAATGAAATCGACCGAGAGATCTTCCCACGGTCTAGTAGGTGTAGGTAAAGGAATGAGTTTTCCTGCTGGTGCCTTTGAGGATCCCTTGGTTTGGGCGCACACTTGGCAGCTATCTACATAAGTTTTAACATCTTTGGTAACTCCAGGCCAAGAGAAATGACGAGTAAGTAAATTAATGGTGCGTCCATGTCCACAATGTCCTGCAATCGGATGATCATGACAAAGAGAAAGAAGTTCTATACATAATGGTTCAGGAACGAAGATTTTGTTTTTATCGTTTTTGAAAATATTACAGTCAGACACGAAAGAGAAATCCTGAATAGCATCCACACCCAATTTGGATGATTCTTGCCTCAAGGATTCCATGAAAGAAGAAGATAATTGTATGTT
>JBBPNR010000862.1:0-15825 GCA_038091015.1 Boletus vermiculosoides
TGGTAGGCCTGCCGAGAAAAGGAGATAGTGGGCACATCTGAGGAGACGGTGAGGGGTCGAGACAGGTCTGGGGGGAGTGGGTCTGGATACGGGGGAGGAGGGGGAAGGGGTCTCTCGGGGAGAAATGATGATGGTTCTGTTATGTCGTTGAAGAAACTCTCCATCATCGGATCAGGAGGAGGATTCTGACCCAACAAGAGTGTCGGTTGGGGAGGAATAATCAAATCTGGGAGAGCGGACAAAGAGGGAAGGGTCAGGGGTGTTATTGTAGTATCTCTCTCGTTCCTCCTGGGGGAGGGTGAAGATGATGGGATTGAGAATAGGAGATAGGTCTCTAAGGGGTAGGAGAGAGATGCAGAGGTTGACTCCTGCGACGTGCAGGTGGTCAAGAGTATTGTTTTGGAGTTCGAGCACGGTTTGCTCGATGGTGAGGATAGGGGCAGGGGAGTCTTGGGCATTGGAACTTGTCTGGACCCTAAAGGCCCAGGGGAGAAGGGATCGAAGGGTGGTGTATAGGTGGTATTGGTGGACGAGGTGGCAGAGCGTTTCATTGCTCGCGAAGAAAGAGAGGGACTCGAGTGTCTCTGATGTTTGAGATCTTTCAAAAATGCCGACATAGAGAAGGCGACGAGCGGATGGGGGGAGGCGGCCGATGCGAACAGAGAGGGGGATAGATGGGATGAAGGGGAAAGGCATAGGCAGAGGTGATGGTTGAAAAGAAAGAGGGGTTTCAAAGCCTGACCCTTCCTTTATACTCCGAGAGTATCGCCTTGGCGTTTCCCAAATGGGATTCTGGTTCCCACATCTGTTCGGAGTCCGGATATCCCTGCCAGTGTACTAGATATTGTCTCCGTCGGGGAGTTCTGCGATGATTGATGATCTTTTCAATCTTGTATTCCTCCTCGGTTCCTAGGAGTTCTGGAAGGGGATGAGAGAAGTTGGGTCCATGTTCAGGAGTCTCCTGATAGGACGATAGGAGAGAGGCATGGAAAATGTTATGGATTTTCCATTGTGGGGGTAGTTTCAGCCGATAGGCTACCTTGGAGATTACGGCGGAGATCTTGAAAGGTCCGGTTCGGCAGGGGGACAGTTTTCAGGAAGGTAGTTGCAGTTTTAGGTTACGGCTATCGAGCCATACCCTATCTCCTACCTTCCAGGGTTCGAATCTGGACAGGTGTCGTTCCTTCATTTTTAGTTGGGCTAGTGTGTGTGCTGCTTCCGCTTTTTTCCGTGCTTCATCAAGGTCAGAAAGGTGGGTTTCCAAGGCAGGATTGAGAGTTTTCCCTATGGTGGGATAGGAACAAGGGGAATATCCAAGCATCAGGGCAAATGGGGACTTGTGGGTGACAGAATGTTCGGCTGAATTGTGGGCGAATTTGGCAAATGGAAGGAAGTCTAGCCATTTCTGTGGGATGCCATCGCAGTATATGCGCAGGTAGGTCTCCAATTCCTGGTTGTAGCGTTCTGTCTCCCCATCAGTTTGGGGATGATATGCAGTGGAGAGTGAGATATCATATCCCAATAGGTTCACTAGCTCTTTGGCGAATGTGGATGCAAACTGTGGTCCTCTATCCAAGAGGAGTCGGTCGTGGAGACCGAAGCATTTGAACACATGTTCAAAAAATAAACAGGTGATACCAGTGGCATCCACCATTTTCGTGCAAGGGGCTAATATCACCCCCTTCATAAGCCCATGGTCGACCATGACCATAACAGAATCAAAACCCCAGACCAATGGCAGGTCGGTAATTAGATCCACAGAAAGGTGCTGGAAGGGATGGGAGGTGGTGAAATCGAGGGAGACAAGTGGGGGAATGGTAGGGTGAGAATGTGCGGGAGATATACCCACAAGGGCGTAAGTTGCCATTGGAGTCAGGTTGCATTAAGATGCCATCGGATGCTGTCAAAGAGGCATCGGTCATAACGGTGAACGGTTTGGAGGGGTCGGGGAATGCCAGGACTGGCTTTGAAGTGAAAGCCCATTGTAGGGCTCGAAAGGCAGTTTCTTGGGGAGCATCCCAACGCCAAGGCTGGGATTTTGAGGTGAGGTCAACAAGGGGGCAGGCAATGGCAGAGAAAGAGGGGATAAATCTGCAATAGAAATTGCAGAATCTGAGGAAGGACCGAACGTCCTTCACATCCACCAGGGTTTGCCACTCATTGATTGCCTTCAGCTTGGCGGGGTCCATTTTTGCTCCCTCTTTACTGATGATCATTCCTAAATATTCCACCTTGGGTGTGGCAAAAGTACACTTTTCCAGTTTGAGGAACATTTCATGTTCCCGGAATTGTTGGAGAACCTTCCAGGTTCGTTCCTCGTGTAACTTTACATCCACTGAGTGGATAAGGAGGTCGTCCATGTAGATGATAAGCCATCCTTCCACAATGTAGTCTCCAAAGATGTCGTTCATAAAGGCTTGAAAAGTTGCAGGGAAGTTACACATTCCGAAGAACATGATGGCTGGTTCAAATAACCCCAGTGGGGTGAGGAATGCTGCTTTCCATTGATCCTCAGGTTTGATCAGGACGTTGTTGTACCCCCATCGGGCGTCGAACTTGGTAAACATAGTAGACTCTTTTAGTTTGTCTACTAGATCCGAGATGAGGGGGAGGGGATAGGCGTTCTTGATCGTGTGTTGGTTGAGGTATCGATAGTCTTGGCAGGGTCGAAGCTTGCTGTCTTTCTTCTGGACGAAGAAGAAAGGTGAAGCTTGGGGGGATTTCGATGGGGTAATCTTGCCGCTTTTCAAATGTTCTTCTACAAACTCCTTGCAAGCCTGTTGCTCAGCCAGGTTGAGCGGGTAGGCCTTGGCATGCCTTGGTACAAATGAATCTTTTAATTCAATGGTGTGATCATACTGCCGAGAGGGAGGTAGTTTTGTGTCTTTCTTGTTAAAGATATCCTTGTAGTCCTGGAAGGCCAGGGAGATAGTTGTAGTCGTCTTATCTTGCTGCTGTGCTATCACTGTTGATAGCGTAGTTCGTTTCAATACAAACTCTGGTATATCTCTGAAGGCACGAAAGAACCTAGCGTGTTGGACAGGTGTCCACTTCCTGAATCCTTCGGCGAGTTCTCGCTCTATCCGTTCTTCATCGTCCGTGCCTAGATACCTCATTAGGTATCTCTGTTTCAAGACCTCAGGGTTGGTGCCCACAGTGTCTCAATATCTGGAAGGCGTGATTGTCACACGCCCTTCCGTCCAGTGAACATCTGGGTTGATTGATCGGAACCATGGGATTCTGAGGATGATGTCATCCTTGCCGCAGTTCAGGATATAAAGGTCCCACTGTTCCTTTATTCCTCTGTAGTCCAAGATGACCGTTGTCTTGAACTTGATGATACCCAACTGGTTTTCGGTACCATCCATGTTCCAGGCCTTGATAGGCTGGCATAACCTGGCGATAGGCAATCCTAATCGCCTGACTGCTTTTCTGTTGATGAAGCAGCCTGTAGCTCCAGAATCCAAAAGCACGCGCGAGCCAACGATTTTGCCATCCTGTTTCCAGATCGAGAGGAGAATGCGAATAGAATTTGATCTCGATCCGGAAATAAATACAGGGGCTATCATAATGGAAGGTACTGACATTGGTTCAGCCCTTCCTCCTAAAAATGTGCCAGCACTTGGGAGCTCTTTGCACCACCAGGTGCCCTCGTGTCTTTCCCATCGGAGTGGTTACTGGCCAAAGACACGGATGTGGGTTCCTCTTGGGCTTCGAGGACATGGACGTGTTCATCATCCCACATAGCGACTTCCTGTCCCTTCAAAGGGACACCCTCCTCATTGAGGGTCACATCGAAGGAGGACCTCAGTGTTCTCAGAATTTCGTCCCTATTTTGCCCATGCGAAAGGTCTTTAATGAATTCATCCAGCGGGTCCGAGGTGGCAGAGGATGGTCTCCCAATGGGGGGTAGGGTCTCCACAGCTCTGGTTCTTGCTCCAGTAGGCGGACTGTCGCTCTTCTGATAACCTGGATGATTCTTCATAGAACAGCCTTTTCTTTTGCAAATGAAACACCTATGCTCCTGGGTACACTTGAGACGTTGGCTAGGACTGAGAGTGATTTTATCAACATCCATAGCATTGGGATCACGAGCATGACCATGGCCTCTATAAGCCAGTTTCGGTCCTCTCCTGATGTTTCTAATCTGCTTGTAGTTTCCTTCAATTTCGGATGATTTCTTGTAGACGTCCTCCATCGAGGTAGCAGTCTGGAGAGTTCCGGACATGGTGAGTTGGATGGCGATCTGCGAGTCGAGTCCTCATAGGTACCATTCCAAGAGGGCGTTGAGATCGGTGATCTTGGATCGTACTGAGAGGAGGGAGAAACTCAACACGTATTTCTCAAATCCTCTGGGGTCTCTAGTGTCCTGTATGAGTGAAGAGAGTTCCACTCGTGCCTGGGCAGCAGTGTCATAAGGGGTGAAGATGTTGGTGAACGCTTCCTTGATCATGCCAAAGTGGGTTTGTCCATGTGGGATCTTGCCATCCTTGATTTTGGCAAGCCACGCTTCTGCGAAGGCCTTTCCTCTTCCTTTCTGCATTCTATTAAGGAAGACATATGCCTTGATGAGGTCCCTGAGCGTATTGTTGAGGGTGAAGTAGCCCTCCATAGCCATGAGCCATCGGTTTGCATCTGCAGATTCTCCGGAGAACTCCTCTGGTAGGGCAGCTTTAACTCCAGGCATGTCGTTGTCTTTGTTGTCTTTTTCTCCAGGTTTGGGGTCGTCAGGGTTGGGTGGGTCCGGGAGAAGGTCAGTTCGTCTAACAAAACTTTGGTATGTCTGTCCGTCGTCGTCAGGGGAAGAGTCTTCCTTTGGGGCCTCAGAGATGGGAGGTTGGATGGGGACATCAGCCTGTATCTCGGGTTGGTGGTGATGGCCGGAGGAAGATGCTCTAGAAAGAGCAGGAGATGGAGTGGTACAACGGGGAGGAGGGGCAAAGGTTCCTGTTCTGGGTTGGGAACTAATCCTTCTAGAGGATTGGGGAGAGTCGGTATGGGGAATGGGAGAGAAGGCGGAGGACGGGGGATTGGGTTGGGGTGGGGAGATGCGTTGCTTCTTGTTGGAGGAGTTTTCTCTATCTCGATAGAGTAGAGAGTCTAGGTGTATGGACCTCGTCTTGCTCAGTACCTAGACTACCACCAGGTAGTCTCCAGGGGGTTTGGGCTAGATAGCACCAGTAAGGTATAACCTTAATCTTTTGTTACGACCCATAACAATGGTACATGTTTGTGTAGCGTTGACTTGGCTTCTCCGCAAAGGAGTTAAGTTGAGACCTCGTTCCTACACTTGGTCACCTCCGTATAGGAGTTAAGTGTGAATGGCCTAGTGATGCTAGCAGTACTGGGACTGGCCCAGAGTTGGATGAGGGGAGGATGAGGCAGAGGGGAGGTGAGGCACGAGGGAGGATATCTCGAGGAACGTAAGTCCACACAAAATAGTGTAGATTAAGGTTAAGGAAGAGAAGCATACAGGCGGCACCCTAATATATATAGTGAGGACTCTAGGGCTGGTATCGGAGTCCGAAGAGTATATATAGTAAGAGATGCATCATGTCGCGAGGCACATGAGATAAACGGTCAGGATAAATGGAGGATAACGAATAGCCACGAGAGAGGCTATGAGGAGGCAGTGTCTGGACAAGTCATAATAAGTAGGTAAGAGTCAGAGGATAAAAGGGGAAAGCCGAAGGCAGAGAAGAGAGGAAGTATCCAGGGGCGGTGGAGGAAGGAGATCTCCGTCCCGATGGGAAGTAGTTTCATTCCTCAAAGAGGGACTCGTCTAATAAGTCGGCCCACGTGGAATTGGGGATGTCAAAGTCCCTGAGGTCGGAGAACAAGGAGGCGAATAGAGAGGTGCCCGGATGGTCGAGGTGGATGGGAGGGGTGACCGATGAAGGGATAGGAGTCGGTGGCTGAGGAGGAGGAGATGTAGTAGGAAATTGATAAGGGGTCTCCTCCATAACCGTAACACTTGTGACTTTCACATGACCACTCCTATCACTGGACTTGGTGCATCTTTGCACTCATTTACACTCAACATAACATGTCTTGCAATAGCCTTGGACATCACACTCCCAGCATAGCCTTCTTCCTATGCTTACCTCCCTCTTGTGTCAAGTCCTTGCCTCACTTGAGACACTGCTTCCTCCTTGTGTTGAGTCCTCATCTCACACTGCCTCCTTCTCATGCAGAGCCCTCATCTCACACTGCCTCTCCCTCATGTCAAGTCTTTGCCTTACTTGAGACACCACCTCACTCATGTTGAGTCCTCACCTCACTAAGACACCATCACCCTCATATTGAATCCTTGCCTCATTTGAGATACTGCCTCCCCCTCATGTTGTGCCCCAACCTCACCCCAGTCACCTGACTACTCACATGCCATCAAGATATGTTGTGTCATGATGATTCCCTCAATGCATCTTTACATTTGTGACCTTCCCATGACAATACCTTTTTGCCATTTCTGTCTTTTACCTTATCAGACTGGCATCAAACTTTCTAAACCAGATGTACTATTACTATACTTGGTTATTGCCAGATTAGGATATACCTGCCCTAAAGCCCTTATAGCTGGGGTATATAAGTTAAAGCTCCACTTTGCAAATCCCATCCCTGCATCTCCCACCATATGGCTCCCCATTGTTGAAAGGTAATCCTCCTCTTTTGAAAAACCCATCCATCCAGTTCCTATCCTATCTGTGGATGTCCCCATGGCTGCCCATAGGATGAGGAACAAACTCCCTAATGCTGACATGGTTGAATGCATCTCCTCTTTCATCATTGAGTCCAGGCTCACTCTTTCCATCTTCTCTTACCTTAACCTCACCTCCCCCCTCTATACCCTGTACCAGGCCTTCCTTCAAAACAAAAGGCTCCACCTATTCTATGTCTGATCCACCTCTATCACAAAACTCACCCTACACACCACTATCCTTTCCAACATCCACCAACAACTTTGAGGCTTCTTGATTGCTGAGGAAGAATGTATTTTGGAAAGGACTGAAGCCTATTGGATGGGAGCTAATGGATCTATCACCCTTCTACCCAATCACCCCTGATATGCTGAAACCTGTCAACAATGCCACAGACTAGGCCATTATAGGATCAGCTGTGACTCCTATCAATGCCCCATTTGTCTTGTTTGGGGCCCTGGTCATGTTTAAGTTCAATGTTCCTTACAATGCACCCCCAGGTCCCCTTCCACCTTTCTGTCCTCCAGAGGATCTCACTCTTCTCAAAGGTCTCACCATCCTTCTCTTCTCAAGGTTCCATCTGTCCTGTTCCCCAATCTTGGATGAGAACCACTCAACCTCATCATCCTTCTTCCCCTCCTCATCCTCATTTCCCTATTGACCATGGGAATGACCTCTATGACAACCATGCCTGGGGAAATATTACTGGTTCTCCCAGGCCTTCTTCTTATGACCTATTCTGATGTCTTTCATCAATAACTCAGAATCTACTAAGGGGGTAATGTTATGAATTGTTGTCAACCACTATTTCTCTTTTTATCTTGTACTAACAATATGCCTTTCCTTGTCATTTACAGGTAACTCCATTTGAACACTGCTGTTACCTACTTATTTTTCCTATCTTTCTTTTGCTGACTTGATTATTCCTTCTCTCATCTTCTCTGATGTTCTATTTCCTTTTGTTTGTCTTTTCATTTCCCTTCCTTCCTTTAAGACCTTGTAACTCTATTCTTGTCCTTATGTAAGTTAGACCTACTTGGTGTAACCCATACCTTGTTTCTCGGATCCCTAGATCTCTCTAAGTTGTCATTGTACTTTTGAATCAACACTCCTTGTCTTCCTCTGTTGTTGTTGAAGCCTAACAACTCCCTTAGTCTCAAGTAGAAGTCCTACTTGACCAAAGTTCCTTGAGACCAAGTCTATTGCTATCTCTATCTGAGGTAGTCATAACACTGGCCACTTAGCTGTGAACCTCACTGACACAAAACCATTATGATGGCTTGCAGCCACTGGTATTGGAGCTGTTGATTGTGCTTACCATGGTTTCAAGTTACCAAACACTGTTGGCAATCTACAAAAAGGGAAGAGGTGAGATGTCATGCTGGCCACATGCTCATTACTAACAGTGCTGTATTAGATACATTAATATGGATTATCTTTTTTTCTCTGTTCTCAGCAAGAGTTCACCACAAAAATTATTTATCTTGTATAACATTGCTTGCCAATGGCACAAGAAACTCTGGATGCAGATGGAAGGCCTGCTGGCAAGCATGTACATTGGCTGTGCTGTGCATGCTCTTGAGTTTGTTGTTCTGAGGTTTCACCTACATGCTCACAAGCTTTCATGTCAGATTTCCTTTTCTCTCAACCTACTCCCTGGAGTTGGATGGACAAATAGTGAGGAGATTAAACATGGATGGGCCAATATAAACCTGGCCACCAGAAGCACAAAGCAGATGGGACCAGGCACTTGGCATGATACTCTGCATGACTTCTTCAGTAATTGGAATTGGAAAAAGTTGGTTGGATTGGGTGAGTATCTTCATTCATCAAGTGTTTGCAGGTGTGACATTTGATACAGGTTATTTACAGTGAAAGAAAATGAAGAAAGCAATAAAGGAGTCCACAGTTCATCAAGTGGTGCTGACTAAACTCAAAGCGAGCATATCTACTGAGCACCTCTTGGTCTGGCATACTGAAGTCACCACTTGGGAAGCTGATTGAGATCAACCTAACTCCTTCAAGCTGCACACTCAAGATAACATTGCCTTCCACTTCTCATTCAATTCACCACTCAGTTCCATCATGCAGAACTTATATCTGCCAAAGTCTCACTTCAACTCACTTAGGCTGAGGCTGCCAAGATGGAAGCAGGGTCCAATAGCACCTTGCACTCAAATATGTCCACAAGTCAGCTGATTGTTCTGGGATTAGAGTGTGATATGGATAGATGCACTGAAAATGCAATGAAATCACCAATGACAGGTTGCAATGGCTGAGTGGGAAAGATGTGGCACCAGAAATGTGAGAGATAGTGTACAGAGAACAAGAAATGAATAAAATGCTAAAGGTTTCATATAGGAGTTGCATATCATCAGCTGTTATAACTATCAAGCTGACATAGCTGGCACTTCTTGCCATTGCAAGCACTTTGCAGTGTATTGGTGAATGCAATGGAAGTTGAAATGCAATCATCAATAATAAGCTGCATCCTTTGGATGGGAGTGCTGACCACAGTGGAACTGTGAGAAATATTGCAGTAGGAGAAAGGGTGAAAAAGAAGGTCATACCCCTTTGGATGGAGTAGCTTGCCATGAATGAAATGAATAGCAGTATGAATGGGGATTTGCTTGACCATCATGGCCTTGGTGTTGACCAATGAAATAATGTTTCAAATTAGACTACTATATATGTACTGCTATGACATAGAGTTAGAAGAACAACAGTAAGTTTTTCTCAGCACACATACTTGTTTGAATAATATTGTGAGATGGAGACTTGTGGTTGATGCATCCAAGCTTGCATTGGATGCAATGGATGGTCAACAAGCTAGGGTTCACCATAATATGAACACTCTACAATGGAAAATCAGGAACTTCCATATAATTCATGCTGGTCAAGCTATATCTGCCATCTCAAGTTCTGCCTGGCACTTTGATAGATATGTGGCTGTATCAATCTGAATTCAAGCTATGCTATGCACAGGCTCAAGATACACTTGAGGAAATCAAAAAATTTCTTTACCTATGTCCTTATCTGTTAGCTCACAATTGAAGCATCATTTGTGAACAGGGAGCAAAACAAGAGCATGCAATATACTGAAGGGCATTGATGACAGAATCAGGAGGTCATCTGCAAGATACCAAGCTGGCTGTGCTGCAGTGGGTTCACTAGTGAATATCTTGGGGATTATTGGCTGTGCAAAATTTTTCCATGTCCTCAAAGATAAAGATTTGCACATAGGTGAGGATTCCTTGGCTTTGTTGTTGATTCCATCAAAGGGTCAGTGCCAACTATCTTGGATGTATACTGTGACCAGAGTATTAGACTCCAGTGATACTGAGATGCAAGACTGTGAGTCAATCTGCTTTCATATAAATCAAGCTTATCATGTTTGCAGCCCTATGCATTGAATGGTGTCACTCCTGTGTGCACTACATGAGGTGGTTGTTGGAATCATTGATTGTGCACTCCATTTTTGTACTTAGAACATTGTGGCACATTGTTGTTGTTGTTGTTGTTATTTGTTTGTTGTTTGCTCCTACAGTAGTCAGAGTCCACTGTCTTCGCTTTCCTCCAGTTTCTGACAATGGACTGCAGGTATGTCGCATTTTACATTACTTGCAATCCAGTTTCTGACAGTGGACTCCAGCTGTGAGATTCCAGCTGTTTAACAGGTTATGAGCCCTGCCTTTTGACCTCTGTGCTTCAAGTGTTACAGCCACTCGAAATTTTCACCCTCCCTGCCAGAACTTGTTCCCTTCACCATTCACACTTCATTTCCACTCCATTCCATCCACATGTTGTCCAAAAACCAGCACCATCGCATTTAGTCTCTCAATGGCAAAAACTACACTACCTGGAGCAAAGAAATGAAGGCCCTGTTTCATTCCAAAGGCCTCTGGCACCTTGTTGATGGCAAGGAAACGTGCCCCACCACCTCTGGAGCAGAACAAACTGCCTGGGATGTGAAACAGGACAAGGCAGCTGGGGAGCTGATGCTTAATGTGGCCCCAGACCAGTGAGTACACCTAAGAGTGGACCAGGATGACCCCACCAAGGCCTGGGCTGCACTCAAAGCAGTTTTCGTTCAGCAAAAAACCAGCAATCACTTTGTGGCCTATGACAAGTTCTTCAGCATCCGGAAACGCACTAAGGAGACACTGCCTGTGCTTGCAGCACGAGTGGAGGAGTCCATGGTGAGGATCCAGGATTTGCACAGCTCCAAGTTCGACCTTCAGGCTCTAGACGACGAGCTGACTTGCATGGCCATGATCCAAGCACTAGAAAAAAAAAAACTGATCTGAGATAATGCTATCAATGATCTCACCTATCTAAAAGGCCAAAGTGGCCATGTAAATATTTTTTACTTAGAATATCCTGTATGAAATATGTATCTCCCAAAATATCTAATTGTATCTTGCTGGATATATCATTCAGATGTTAATGGTGTACATTACTTTTCAAATAAGCATAGGTACATAAGCTTTTATCTAGCTATCTCTTTTTGTCACTGGTTTCCTGATGAATAAGCTGCAGTTAGAGTAGCCAAGCTGAGTCTAGCTAAGCTGTGGCAACACTAAAATTAAAATTAAATAATAATTTATTGTCATTCATGTAGGAAGTCAAAAAATGATTCCAGGAAATCTTCTTGTTCAATCTTGATATCAAAAGATCATTTGGGTCATATTTGAAGTAAGATGCTGCAAAAGGGAATGGTGATCTTTCTTAACTTAGAAAAAAATATCTTCTTGTTTTGGAAAACAAATCATTCAGAAAGAAAATAAAATCCAAGTATGAGAACAAGCTCACTTCAGCAACTTGGTGAGAATCTGGTCAACAACCTTCTGGACTTCTGCATAGAAAGAAGTAAAATATTTCCTAGTCAGCTGCACACAAGACCACTCTTTTATTTGAGTACTAAACTAATATATCAAAAAAGTTGGCAACACAAGAGCCTAGGTTTTATCTCAAAGAAGAAAAAGGTTTTTGCAGCAATTTTTAAATCAATTAAAAGCACTCAAGCTCACTGCTGCACCACTCTAGATAGCTACAGTAAGTACCTTTGTATCTGCTAGTGGGTAGAACTATGTGGAAGAAAAGAGAGCACAAGTGTGCAGAAAAGGTAAACTGATAGGGTAGTTCTCCTTAGCCTGGAGTTCAGCTATACAGTATCTCTTTAATGCTAAGGACTGCATGTAATGATGAGTAGAGGGAAATCAGCTGAAGTTCATGGGGCATTGATATTCAACTATATATACTGATATTTTATTTGTACTTGTTATGCTACTGGTCCATGTGTAGCTGACCAAGTATGACAACATGATGAGTAATTACAGTAGATACAAAGAATGTTCCAGAGTAAGTGAAGATTAAATAAAGTACATAATGCTAGTCATTCTAGACCAATGGAAAATATATAAGGTAAACACATGTACTAGGTCTAGTCCTAGTTCACACAGTTGCATATGTGATGTGAAGGCAAAGATGAAAGAGAAGTCACATGACTTGATAAGATAAGATAAGATTTAAAAAGATAGGGGTGAATTTGTGTTTGTACCAGAGGTGTTATAGTCTCAGCTATGGAAAAGAACTGATTTATTACAGCAGTTTTCAAAAGTTTGTGGAATTTGACCAAATCGTTTGGATTTTTGGGCTGTCACATGTCATCATGTGTTCAGGACCCCAAATGTAACTGACAAATCAAATAAACAAACCAACACAATTGGCAGTTTTCATCCTTGCTCACCAGCACTGTTGTCATCAGGCTTTGAGACACTCTATGCCCAAACACTGGATGCCTCAGAACATGAAGGCTCATATTCCTGTCCTATACCATGACGACAGTTTGTCTGTCAAGGAAATCAGTAGCCAACTAGGCATCAAAAAATCATTGGTCTACTTTGTTCTCAAATTATATTGGCATGTTGGTGTCATCTCGAACATTCACAAATACTTGTGCACAGTGGGCCACCCCCATTCTCTCAGTCAAGCTGACCTTGCTTTTATTATCACCCTTCTGGATCATCACAGATTGCTCTATCTCGATGAACTGCTGGACAAGCTGTGGCTCAAACATGGCATTCACACCACTCTTCCAACCATCCATTGTGTCCTCCAACAGCTTGGCATCAGTCGTAAAGTCATCTCTGCCACTGCCTATGAACAAAACAAGATGTTGCGAGTGATCTACATGAATTACATTGCCAAAGAAGCTCCCGATGCAGGCATGCTTATGTTTGTTGATGAAGTGGCCAAAAATGAGCATACGCTGTTGCACAGATATGGATGCTCAGGCAAGGGTGTTCACTGCATGATTCAGAGGCGGTTTGTAAGAGATTTGTGGTACTCAATCATTCCTGTCATTACCCTCGATGGAATCATTGTATATGATATTGTGGATGGTCCTGTCAATGGTGACCATTTCTACAATTTTATTAAGGAATTTGTGGTAGTTATTCTATTTTTCATTGTGTTGTTAGTTATGATCATTTGGTACAGATGCTGTTCACAAACCCATATCCCGGTCCTTGCAGTGTCCTCATTATGGACAACTGTTGCATTCATCATGGTGAGCGGCTCTGTCAGTTGGTTGAAGATGATCATTGTAAGTGCTGATTGCATATAGAACATTGGTACTGATACTATAGACAGTCTGCAAGCTCATCTACCTCCCGCCATACTTGCCCAACTACAATCCCATTGAGCAAGCATTCTCATTAATCAAGGCTTACCTCTGTTGGCACGTGTCTGAAGATTTGTCTGTGATGTCTATTATTCAGGTTTGTCAGAACATCACCCCTGATAAAGCAGAGGGGTACTTTTGGGCATCTGGGCACATTGTATAGCACATCAGACTATGTTTGTAGCATTTTTGTCCCTCATTGATGTAATGAACATACGCGCAATGTTGTATTGGTCACTAGAGCTAGCTACTGTTCATCTTCATCAACAGCAAAGCCACGTGGGACAGGGAGCCACTGCTTCTGTGAGCCACAAAAATAAAAAAGATCATAGTCCCAGTTTGCCAAAGTATCACCATCATCAGCTCGCATCAGCAGCCCACTGAATGTCACATCCCCTCCATCATGAAATTTCTTCTTATAGAATACTTTCTTCACCTGCAGCTCATCACTGGCCTGACCGTCACTAGTATTCAATGCCACTGTATTGCTTTGTTTTTGCTTTGCCTCAGGTCCATTCCACCACACCATACTCCCATTCTTCAAGCAAATGACATCACCAGCAGAAATGCCAAGACTAGCAAGTAGTTTGTCATTGACATCCAGAAGGATGTCCAAGCCAATACCATTGAGTTCCAGCAAGCTCTTGTAAGTTAGTGTGTAATGGACACCTAGGTGAGTCTCAGCATACTCAAGGTAACATGTCAAGTGGGATGGAGAAGGAATGAGCTTGGGCATGTGAGCAGTCCTCTGCCAAGTCAGTGTCTGAGAAGTTGGTGTAGATGGGCTTGCCAGAGTTGTAGTATCTGGACCAGTGTTATGGCTACCACCCAGTAGGCGTACAAGTAGACACGAAGTGTAGAGCCGCCTTGAGCCTAACTCTTGTTGGTCCTAACAGTGTAGGATACCTTCAGGCTTAACGGGAGCCTGGCGACAAGTGACGAGGGATACTAATAGGAGTATCCCGAGACAGACCACACTGACTAGCCCAAGGGAGATGAGGTCAGTAGACCTCGACTGGGGTGAGAGTCTTGGGTAGCGAGGTCGATGTTGAGCTGGCCTGGTTCTCTGTACCGGGGTAGAGAACCGAGAGACTAACCAACAGCGGCAGGCCATTGGTAGAAGAGAGCAACAAAGTTGCTTGACCTTGAGGACCTTAGAGGGAGACTCTAAGGTGTTGACGGCGGAGTCCTTCAATGAAGGAGGAAGGAGGGGAGGGCAAGGTGGAGGTCAAGCAAGGGAATGTTGCAGGGAACGGATGATGAATACCATAAGAGTAACCGTAAGGTGTACACTTTAGGTGTCAGATCAAGGTTAGAGAGAGAGAGGGGTTCAAGAGGAGCTCGAACTATATATATCCCGGCTGTAAGAGCTTTAGGGCAGGTATATCCCAATCAGGTAATGGTGGTCTGTGTGCAGTCTAACCTAATATGGTAAGAGTCCATATCTGTATAAGGAAACCTGGAGTCAGTGTGGCAAGGTATTGCCCAAAAAGGCAGGAGGGATCCTGCATGGGAAGTTCATGAGTGGAAGGACATGTCGTGGGAATCAGTGTGGTGCGATGTATCATGATGGCACGTGAGTGGTCACGAGAGCGAAGTGAGGTCGGGGCACGACACGAGGATAGTGGTGGTGGTTGAGGAGAGATCTGGCCTCAACTGAGATGGGGATCGCCGAGGAGTGCACAGGAGGACGGCTGTGTGAGGAGGCACTGGGGAGCAGTGCTGGAGAGATCCGAGATACAGCGGGGGCTGTGGGGATCCGAGAGGTCAGGCAGGGGGACGGCCCTAAAGGAGAGGAGGGGTGGGAAGATCCTGGATCAGGACACAGGAGGGCGGCTATGTCAAGAGAAGAGGCAGTGCAGGAGGGGGTGAGCCGAACTGCTGCAGGACACGTTGCATCGAGCGTAAACAAGTGCGAGGATGCGCCAGGGCAGGTGGTCAAGTGACAGGGGAGGTTCAGGAGGGCAGGAGGTCAGGGATAAGGAAAAAGACCAGGGGTGCACCAGAACCATAACAACCAGCAGCGGAAGGGAACAGCCCTGATTTCATAATGGCTTGAATCAGAAGGATGGATGCTAGGGAGTTGATGTCAACAGCAGGTGTCAGGGATGGTGGCAGCAGCAGTTGCAGTCTCTTTGCATGGATGACTGAGGCTTTATTCACTGGGTTGAATGAGTCAATGTTGGGTGGGACATGTACAGTAGCTTGACCCACCTCAAGTGTGCGAGCCCAATCGAGGATCATTGGCCCTGTTAGAGGTATAGGTCCAAGAGGCCTGACATACATGAACCCATTGTCATGCTTATTTTTGTACTTTTGCTGAAGCATAATATGCCACTGACCTAAGCGGCTATCCCAGTCGGCTTTCATAGTATCAGATTTATCCTAGACAATAGTTAGTTTCATATATCATATATTGAATAAAAAATCTACAAACAGCTT